>JBAMJV010006676.1:0-138390 GCA_037951105.1 Echinarachnius parma
AGCTAAACCAAAAGGAGACGATAGTGAGAGAGGGGAGCGGGGGCGCTGGGGGGGGGGGGGGGGGGGGGGGGGGAGAGGAGGAGGGGAGGGCGGCGGGGAGGCTGGGGGGGGGGGAAAGCAGATAGAAATTGGAGTTTTGGAATAATAATGAATACTAAGTCATCAATGAGTTTATGTAGCGACATTATTAAACACCAGTTAATATTAAGAGACAACAAAATAAAGGAAATAATGTAAAAGAAGATGATATATTATCAATTATACCATTTTCCCACAACGCATTTAACGAAGTCTTTCTAATATATCGAATGAGTTTACTGATGCTGCATCGCTGACAACGGTAAACAGAACACAACATCAAAAATAAGAAATAAATGTAAAGTGTTGTTTTTATTTCTACTCACTGAAAGTCGCTGTTGTCTTTATTCAAAGTACATGACGATCAAACTGTTTTCCAAACGTCGACTCGTGCGATATCGCATACGTTATTATCTTTATTTATTTTCCTTTGATTTTGATTTCGATTGTTTGGACATGGATATCTTACAACTCCTGGTATTTTAATTCAATAATAATATTATAATATGTTTGTTACTCAATGAAAAATAACAATATTATTACTATTTCATAATTGCAATTGTATTCTTACTAAAATGTTGTTTGTGATTTATTAATTGTATAAAATTTGTATTTTCTTGTTGAAAATGGAAATAAATTTGAAACTTAAAACCTGTGCGACGTATTGTTTTAAGATAAGCATGAACATAAATTCACAGATAGATAATGTGCACATAACTGTTTTTAAACAATCATCTTTTACTATTCTCAACATAAAATAAAACTTACTGCATTCAACATTCCACAAAATAAACATGATTTTTTTTTTTTAAAGATATAATATGGCTTATCTATATCATAAAAAATAATTGAGGAAGATATTGGACATAAATTTTAAAAGCATGAATATAGGATATATTGCATCATTATAATTAATTAATTCATTTTGCTATTTAATGTGGATGGGGGAGGAGCACGTCCACGAGTCCCACCCCCCCCCCCCCCCCCCCCCCACCCCCTCCCGTCCACGAGTCCCCCCCCCCCCCCCCCCCACCCCCTCCCCACTCCCCCCCCCTCGTACAGTAGCTACACGACTGACTGTACATTGTATAATATACAATGTACAGTCAGTCGTGTAGCTACTGTACGAAGGGGGGGGGGGGGGAGTGGTGCATGCACACCTTTAAAGGGGTAGTTTAGTTTTGGTAGAGAGGGCGCTGCAACATCACAATTTTTTTGTGAGGTAATGAAAAACCGAGTGTCGAATTTGAGAGAACATGCAATTTTAATGGCAGAATAAACTTTATTTGGTCAAAATCGGTCCAGAAACGGCTGAAATATCAATAAATGTATCTGATCTTATAATTATTTGGGGCCCAATAATTAGATGAATTTTTCAAAAAATGTAAAAAATGCATACACTTTTTCAAAAATGTTCAAAATCGTTTTTTAATTAGTTGTTCATGATCTCTCTATTTAATCATGATTTCAATAAAACGTCACATACATAATTTTGTATGACAAATGGTTAAAACCAATGCCTTTTTAGAGAGCGCCCTCTTGTGTTTTAATGGCTCTTTTTTAATGATAATGGGCTTTTTACTTAGTCGTTTGTAATTTTGTATACCTTTCGAGCATGGTGGAGTTATAACTATTAGTTTATAATGTTACTGTCCAGGTTTGGTTACTAAAATTCAGCCTTACCAAAACTATACTACCCCTTTAAGCAGAAATAAGCCGATATTAGCATTTTGTATTTGATGAGAAGAATGATGCAAGGAACACATAGTAATTATAATCGCATGAACTGCTTTAGAAACGTGCAAACAAACAAAACGGCGTATGATTGCTATTATGTGGCTAAAGATGAGAAGTACATCCTTGTATTTATTTGGGTTTTCCAATTATACACGATTAATACAATACAGAAAGAATAAACATCCCTTCCAGATAGTATAATAACATAATTTGTAACGGAATAGTTAAAAAATAGAGATATGGAATGATAGAAACACACACACACACACACACGCGCGCACGCGCACACGTGCACACACGCACACGCACACACACACACACACACACACACACACACACACACACACACACACACACACACACACACACACGCACACACGCACACACACACACACACACGCACACACACACACAACACACACACCACACACAAACATACACACAACCCCTACTTGTACAAGTCAACCAGACGCCTCATGGAGTAAGAGACTTCTATGGAGTAAGAGACTAAGACATTGTATTTTGTTGATATGGTTGCTAAGGTGATATGATACTCTCACACTTTTCACATGATATAAGTGGTATAGTGGTAATTATAGAGAAGCCGAAATGAGCAGTATGCATAATACCGGCAAATAATTAAGACATTCATTAGCTAAACCAAAAGGAGAGATAGTGAGAGAGGGGAGCGGGGGCGCTGGGGGGGGGGGGGGGGAGGGAGGGAGATGAGGGGGAGGGAAGGGGAGGGGGGGGGGGAAAGCAGATAGAAATTGGAGTTTTGGAATAATAATGAATACTAAGTCATCAATGAGTTTATGTAGCGACATTATTAAACACCAGTTAATATTAGTAGACAACAAATAAAGGAAATAATGTAAAAGAAGATGATATATTATCAATTATACCATTTTCCCAACAACGCATTTAACGAAGTCTTTCTAATATATAGAATGAGTTTACTGATGCTGCATCGCTGAAACGGTAAACAGAACACAACATCAAAAATAAGAAATAAATGTAAAGTGTGTTTTTATTTCTACTCACTGAAAGTCGCTGTTGTCTTTATTCAAAAGTACATGACGATCAAACTGTTTTCCAAACGTCGACTCGTGCGATATCGCATACGTTATTATCTTTATTTATTTTCCTTTGATTTTGATTTCGATTGTTTGACATGGATATCTTACAACTCCTGGTATTTTAATTCAATAATAATATTATAATATGTTTGTTACTCAATGAAAAATAACAATATATTACTATTTCATAATTGCAATTGTATTCTTACTAAAATGTTGTTTGTGATTTATTAATTGTATAAAATTTGTATTTTTCTTGTTGAAAATGGAAATAAATTTGAAACTTAAAACCTGTGCGACGTATTGTTTTAAGATAAGCATGAACATAAATTCACAGATAGATAATGTGCACATAACTGGTTTTTAAACAATCATCTTTACTATTCTCAACATAAAATAAAACTTACTGCATTCAACATTCCACAAAATAAACATGATTTTTTTTTTAAAGATATAATATGGCTTATCTATATCATAAAAAATAATGAGGAAGATATTGGACATAAATTTTAAAAGCATGAATATAGGATATATTGCATCATTATAATTAATTAATTCATTTTGCTATTTAATGTGGATGGGGGAGGAGCACGTCCACGAGTCCCCCCCCCCCCCCCACCCCCTCCCCACTCCCCCCCCCCCTCGTACAGTAGCTACACGACTGACTGTACATTGTATAATATACAATGTACAGTCAGTCGTGTAGCTACTGTACGAAGGGGGGGGGGGGGGAGTGGTGCATGCACACCTTTAAAGGGGTAGTTTAGTTTTGGTAGAGAGGGCGCTGCAACATCACAATTTTTTTGTGAGGTAATGAAAACCGAGTGTCGAATTGAGAGAACATGCAATTTTAATGGCAGAATAAACTTTATTTGGTCAAAATCGGTCCAGAAACGGCTGAAATATCAATAAATGTATCTGATCTTATAATTATTTGGGGCCCAAATAATTAGATGAATTTTTCAAAAAATGTAAAAAATGCATACACTTTTTCAAAAATGTTCAAAATCGTTTTTTAATTAGTTGTTCATGATCTCTCTATTTAATCATGATTTCAATAAAACGTCACATACATAATTTTGTATGACAAATGGTTAAAACCAATGCCTTTTTAGAGAGCGCCCTCTTGTGTTTAATGGCTCTTTTTTTAATGATAATGGGCTTTTTACTTAGTCGTTTGTAATTTTGTATACCTTTCGAGCATGGTGGAGTTATAACTATTAGTTTATAATGTTACTGTCCAGGTTTGGTTACTAAAATTCAGCCTTACCAAAACTATACTACCCCTTTAAGCAGAAATAAGCCGATATTAGCATTTTGTATTTGATGAGAAGAATGATGCAAGGAACACATAGTAATTATAATCGCATGAACTGCTTTAGAAACGTGCAAACAAACAAAACGGCGTATGATTGCTATTATGTGGCTAAAGATGAGAAGTACATCCTTGTATTTATTTGGGTTTTCCAATTATACACGATTAATACAATACAGAAAGAATAAACATCCCTTCCAGATAGTATAATAACATAATTTGTAACGGAATAGTTAAAAAATAGAGATATGGAATGATAGGAAACACACACACACACACACACGCGCGCACGCGCACACGTGCACACACGCACACGCACACGCACACACACACACACACACACACACACACACACACACACACACACACACACACACACACACACACGCACACGCACACACACACACACACACACACACGCACACACACACACAACACACACACCACACACAAACATACACACAACCCCTACTTGTACAAGTCAACCAGACGCCTCAGACACGGACCCCCCCCCCCCCCCCCCCCCCCCCCCCCACCCATAACTATGATAAGCCACCCCTTACTTCGGCCTCAGGCTCGTTCCCCCACAACATATAGTTCCCCGTACCCCTGAACGATATAACACCAATTATAATTAATCAAATGATAATCATAACCGTTATAATAATAACGCAATATGATAACTGTATATAGATCGTCATCTAATCTCACTGTTCATGAATTACTTTATAACGGAACAGAGTATTTCTGTTATCAAAGTGATGAAATAAAAAGAGTTGTGGCCACGTAACATCCTGTGACATGATGTTTGTAGCGCGGCACCGTCATGGTTAAGATGTTATCCTTTAAGTTTGCAACTTTTCAAATTGTATGATTTTTGATATTGTATACTGTGAAATTATCTCATAACAATTAGTTACAAAAAGAGCGTGTGCGGTTTTTATTGTGTATTTATTTATCATAATTGAATTATAAATACGACATGTTAATATAACTATTGACCTTCAATATAAACAAGAAAATAGCGATTATATATTCATCCACATTATATTCAGATTATTATGACAACGCTATTTATTATACAGTTTTCAATATGTTGTTTTCTAAATCTATGTATTTAATGAGAATTGTTTTGTTGAACAAAGCTTGAGCATTGAATATAGACTAGTAATCGTCTCTACTTAATATCAATTTATAGCCTGTACATGTGGATTTATTATTTTTTTTCATTTTATTTCTAGTTCGTTAAAAACTATGGATACACAAATTATTGAAACATTAACAAATCATAACAAACACAGACAAATTAGTTGATAGAAAATGCATAAATAGTTTAAGAAGAGTATAATTATATCGTTCAGAGTGGGTAACGGCCAGGAAGGAATACAATCCGTATGAAAGGCTGACCCAGGGAGAAAAGAAAATGTAAAATATTTCAGAGTTAAACAATCGATGTATATATATAGATATTACACATAATGCACTATACAGAAGGCAGAACCCACAATTTTAATTTTGCGTGAATTTACACTATCATTCTCAACTGCAGCAAACAGGTTGGGCTGTTTATATTATTTTGCTTCTAAAACTGTTTTTATTATTAACATTGATGTTGATTTATATTCTAACTTCATTGCACTGTCGTGTGAATCTTGAGGTGATACTTTAATAGAGCTACCATTAAAAGAGCAATATATATTGTTTATTTACTAATTCGCAGGCTCAAACGGAAATAAATACTTTCCTATTTAACCTGCCGTGTGTTAGAACTATGTTAGTACACATATAATCTTTATTACCTTTTGGGGAGCACCGAACTTCAGCGACGAGCACTAGACGGCCGTAGCATGTCTTTGTATGGCATGTCATGTTGCATACCGGAGGACTTACCAGAGTCCAGGTAGGCATCAGGGGAAGTAACCCCTGTCAAGACCTGTGTTCTAATCAAGAAAACTATGTTATTATTATGACATGCAATCAACTATGTGTGTACACACCTTATATCCATCATACCATGATTATTCGTTAATGAGTATCATGCCACCTCATGCACCGCATCACCGGCGTCACGCTCCAAGTGAACAAACGCATAATAAAATAAACAAATCGAATTCATGAATCATGTCAGTGATGTCCAATTTATTACAAAAGTAAATGCGTGCCGAAGAATGACACCGTAAAGCAAAACAAGACAACGTCAATACATTAACAATGTATTGAAGAACATATAAGTTATGTCTATCAATCCCAATTGACAGAACTGAACCATAACCTCCTCTTAACTCACCCATCACTATATCATGAATCATTAATAATACATTTAAAATGTATTAATTAATTTTTTTTTTTTTTTTTTTTTTTTTTAAACGGCGTCTAGCTCGCTCATCGTAGAATAAGGTCAATGGCGTCTCACGCCCACGTACTCAACGTGTATAACTCCCGGGAGCGCTCAAGCATGAGCGCCTCCTCATTTACATACATTCCAACCCACTTTAGGGACCAATAGGAAATTATATTATTTACTAATTCGCAGGCTCAAACGGAAATAAATACTTTCCTATTTAACCTGCCGTGTGTTAGAACTATGTTAGTACACATATAATCTTTATTACCTTTTGGGGAGCACCCGAACTTCAGCGACGAGCACTATACGCTCCTGCCTCCCCACGTCAAGTCGTTAAAGAACGGGAAGAACTGTGCGCAACATCAACTAAACAATACTGCCCTCTGAAACCTATACAAGGCTTCACAGTAATAAGTCACATTTATCAATTTAATTCAAACAATGCATATTCTCTGCCTCTACACAGGAACCAAATCTAAATAAACTACCCATTTTCAAAGCTGTTCTACAACTATCTCATTGAACCCACCAACGCCCATATCCAAACATACGCCTTTACTATAAAAGGGGACCATCACAACACATTGAGTGAGAATATTCATCTATCCATATTCTCTTTTCCTACAAATCTGCATGGATTCAAATTTCGTTCTCGGGGTCCCTCAAACATAACACCCCACAAATAATCGGCCCTAAAAGGGCAAAACATGCAATATAACAAACGAAACGTCCTTCAACAGAGGCTCCTTAGCCTATAAGGAAAGTCAATATTACTAACATATGACTACTGTATATAAAGCCTCTAACCGTGCCTAAACATCACCGATCCATCGCGTCCCAAGTAAAAACGACAATGTCATTCGAGGGACTCCCTGCCATACATGTCCTTTAATGAATCAGAAACCCACCTCCCGTGTCTCTTAAACAGACGGTCCGGGACACCGATCTCTGCTGCCGCTGTCGCGCCCCGGCGCTCAGGCTATGCAGCCTTAACAACTTAGAATCTCCCCTATCGCCTCTAGGGTTTCCTCAAAAATGTCTCTACATCTCGAGTACGACAATTTACCCTTCCTCAATTTATACGATTGTACCGACTTACAAAAAGAAAGGGGTCTAAAAACAAACTCTTCCGAGGACATATCACCAATGCCTGCACTGCTCAAATACCTGTTGAGCATACGGACTGGGCAGGTAACCTTCCCTGTGGAAGCTATGACCACCCATGCCCCTTCTCTGAACTGATCCGTCTTACTCCTTTCAAGAAATATCTTCATATGGGATGAACAAACTTCAACGTCCATGAGCTTAATGTTAATCTTTTCATAAAACCTAAGGAATCCTGCGTACGCGACCAAAAACATAGAGCATGTTCTCAAATCCTTCATACTGTCAGTATTAAGACGTGTCACCATTCTCCAAAGTATATCCGGCATAACCGATTCCTTCCTCACTACCGGACGTGCCAAAATCCTCTTCATCCCGTCCGACAACAATCTCAAAAACTACGACTAACACGGATTCCTGTCACCCAGAAAACGGTTAAAACAATCAAAATACCATTTCAACGCAAAAAACGCAGTCTCCATTCTGCTATATGGCGCATGTGCCTTCGCTGAACATAAATATCATGTACCTTGCCATCTCTTCCGGGCTATCCATGGACTGTGACCCTCTGGGTCTGTCACACCATTTCCTCCAGACATCGACTGCCCCCTGTGCGTCTTCACTCTACTTCCCGCCCTTGATGCATCCAGCACCCTCTGCAGCGAAGCTTCAAACTGGACAGTATAATGCAGGGAAACAAGCATATGAAAACCAACCTCCTGTGAGGAAGTAAAACCACTTCTGTCGTACCACAAGACCAGTGTGCAGGTATCACATTCTGAAGCTCCAGTGAGCATAGAATCTCTCAGGCAGGACAACCGCAAACTTCTCAAAGTTTCAATGCCAGTGCATTTGATTCAATATACCATGCCCTCCACAGTGATACAGTCTCCGTCCAAGTCCTGTCATGCATAATAACACCCTCACCAGCGTATAAAACAATAACAATGTTTACCATCAATCCGCATGATGACCGGCCTATCTAGAGCCCAACCTAACGCAAAGAACCCCACTCTTATACCGGTCCGAACCAAAAACAGAGCTTCTCTTCCGCCCCTGTACCAAAATATAGATAGTCTAAAAACATCACTCGTTTAACCATGCAAAATGGGGTCGACGGCCATATGCCGGGACCACCAAAGTAGCAACAGCGCTACAAGCTTAAACATGTTTAACAGCCTGCCCAACCAATTCAACCCGAGGCACAAGACACTTATTGTGGCCTTCCCATGATGCCGAAAAAGCATCAACCAAAAATGTCTTCAAACACAAAAACTTAGAATTAAAGATTGGTAACCCGTATTACAATCGTCAGCAAACCTATCCACCGTGTGCAGCCCCCACACCTAAAAAATGTCATCGAAACTCCCCAATCGACCTGTCTACTGAGACAGTCCGCCCTTACGCGGGATCCACTGAACGTGTAACTCAATATCCTGCCCCGCACAATAGTCAACTACCCCAATGCTCATATGCTGTAAATCTTCCTCGATCATACAACCCTATCTCAAAATAGCCTCTACCCCAGTGTTATCAGTGAGCACCTTGAATGTTTGGGCCTTCAGATCATGACCAAATGCCGTAATTGCCAGTGCAACGGCCTTCAATTCTCTCCAAGTGGAGCTTTACCTTGTTCCTCCTCGGACCAGGTATAACGGAACTCGATCCCTCCGCACTCTGCCGACCAGGCTCCGCACCCGACATGGTTGGCATCCGAAAAGACAAGCACCTGCGGCAAAGAGTATCGAAAAACATGTCTTAGATTCAACCTCTCAACGTTTTCTTTCCAGAAAAACAATTCCTTTATCACTCTGCCCCGGGGAGCCAAACTAAATCTCCTGTCCCAGTGGTCGCTCTCAGCAATAATCATGCTAGAGAACCGAGTTCTCAACTGAACCATGTGTCCCACGACAGGAGGAGTGATATTACCTTCCCCACAAAGCACTCTAATTTCCTGAGTGTATGACAGATCTATAATAATACTTTCAACACATGACATTATGTCCTCCACCCTACGCCGTCTTACCCTCAAAGCACCCTCCTTGGCATCCCAGGACAGACCCAAACACTCGATTTTCTGAGTGAGGGACCACACCGAATTCTCCACATTGGGGACCAATTCCGCAAGGAGCAAATCTGATTTTACCGACTTAGCAACCCGGTCACATTCCAAAAAGGAAGGCGCCCGAAACCAACCATCATCTAAGAACACTACCACAAAGGCATCTTGCTCCTCCAATGCTTGACCAACGGCCTCATCGTCTTAATACAAATATATGGGGCCGTCGACAGGCCAAATGGCAACACTCTAAAAGAAAAGTATCTAACATTGCCGTCGAATTCCCAACTAAGGCAAAGGTACTTCCAGTGCCCTTCAAAAATATCTATATAATGATAACCTGACTTAAAGTCAAACGAAACCATATAGTCTCCTTGCTGAAAATATTCCAGCGCTACTTCCCAATCCTCGAAGCATACTTTCTGTTTCCAAACATACTCATTTATATAGCGCAAACCCCAAATCAATCGCTTCTTACCAGAGCTTTAAACTAATACAGAGAGAGGGTTATCATACTCAAGTACACTAAAAAGCTCACTAACTAAAATCTTCTTTATTAAATCTAGCACAGCCTCGGTACCAAAGACTGGATTGTCTCTGGCTGACTTATTGTTCTTAAAAACCACCGGAGCCGGCGTAAACAAAAAAGGGAATTCCATATCCCGAATCGATCACCCCCAATATTTCGTCTGGGACCCCAATCTCGCGCCAAAAGGCAATATTAGCCTTTATCCTGCCACGAACTATGGGTTCTGTTGGGCCTTGCTCGCACTCATAAAAATTAGACAAATCGAACTCGACTTCGTACCGTTCGTCCACACCTCCAGTGGCTCCGTGCGCTCCACTATCCCCGATGTGGTATCCCCCCTCTCCTGAAGGCCCTACGTGAGACCAACTCCTCCTACAATACAATCAAACGGGGCTTAAAGCCCAAGTCCAGTCTCGGGAAAGTAGCCGAATACATCAATATTAATCAATATTATTAAATAAATATTTAAATAGGGCTTGTATATAAAATCCGAACCTCATCATTATCCGCCTGGCATGGCTGGGGGAGATATAGCCCGTATATAGCGAACACCGCGTATACACAGTCCTCGTGGTTGTTATACACGCAGCGTAATGTAATCTCACAAATATATAAATTAGTAGTCTCCTGGCCAAATTTAAATAATCCTATATTAGTACAATTATATTCTTTCACATAATAGCGGAAAACGTAACACTATGCCTCATCATAAAAATCTATAGGCCTACACCACGTCTGTCGGTCGCCACCCCCGGAAACGCCATACCAGTTCTGTCATGTGTAAAATACTTTGTAAGTTACACATGACACCGCACACTCCGTGGTGCCTTTGTTCTATACCGGTAGCGTCCGGTCGCAACCATTAACACATTAATTATCAACTGAATCAAGGTGAATTCGCCAACACCACTCGGGCAATCAATTGCCCCGCCGAGCGAAATTCTATATTCTGATTCTGTATGCTATACACAAACTGTATAGGTGGTGGAGCCGGTAGGAGACGCCCAGAACTCCAGGAACCGCTAACAAGAAAAAACAAAATCAAGGATCATAACATCAAAAGAGGGTATAAAATGTTGTTGCACGAACACCAAATATCACATATAACATTGAGTAAAAGTCCACATCAGGACTACCACTGTAGTAACATACCCTTGTGCAGGTGCACCTGGGGAAAGCAAGGCACATAACGGCCAATTAAGCCGAGCAAATCCACATGTCATACACACTTGCACGATCGACATAAATATCATGTTCCCACTTTGGTCCTCATAAACCAGAAACATCATCCACACAACCAAAGGCGAAAAAGGCAAGCTCTATCCTACCTTCATCCAAAGTGCTGCTAGAAGCTGGAGCCATCCTTGCCCTTGCCTCCAACGTTGGACTGGCAATTTCTGCGCCAGTGGCTCGGCTTGCCCTAAATCCTCGTCTAATTCCTTACCCTCCCTATATCAGAGACGCTCTCTACCGTAAAGTTAACAAAATGCAGATGCTCTCCAGCACCGCCCGCGTCAGTCGCCATGATAGAACAAACGACCAATATACACGGGAAAATCCATCAAACGAAGAACATCTTGCACTATATCAAAACAACGTGCAAATCGAAGTGCAGGTTTAAAAACGGCGCGCGATATTAAACGGCGTCTAGCTCGCTCATCGTAGAATAAGGTCAATGGCGTCTCACGCCCACGTACTCAACGTGTATAACTCCCGGGAGCGCTCAAGCATGAGCGCCTCCTCATTTACATACATTCCAACCCACTTTAGGGACCAATAGGAAATTATAATATTCATACTGTATCTGAATAAACGATTACACAGCATGTGCTCGGACTCCACTGTTGCGTTTTTTCAAGATTGTGCAGATCATCTGCAGTTAAGGAAATACAACAATAACACAAAGAATTGTCTCGCGATCACACTCAATGCAGCCAGATATCGTTGATTTTCAACAACGCATTTCAAGTGATATTGTTTATTAGTCACGTTACTTCGTTTTTTGTTATATTGATTATATCCTGTTCGTAAGTTATTTACACATTTTGTTTTAGATGTTGCAATGCCACGTACACATAAAGTTAATAAATTGTCCACAAGATCTTGTTTTAGTGCTATCAATAACTAATCAAACAACATCGACGCCCATGAAGACGATTCTGTATTTCGAGAACAACACAATTAATTTATACCAGAACTGTAATTGCTAGAATTCGATATACACTTATACTGGTTCAATCAGGCTGTGACGTCATCATAGGGTGGTGGACATGGTGCTCTTTGGCGGTTGGGCCCATTGAGTAACTAATAATATAAAGGTTGGGCCAATCGGTTAAGGAGTGGTCACATTGGACGCGAATCCCCACGACTAGACCCACGAATGAAGTACGCATTGATACAAATCTATGGCAAGCCGTTTTAACATTTATTCCTATTTCTTGATATCAATAATTTAATTATTGATATCACTTTATTTCTTGATATCAAGTATTACCAATACAGAAAAGTATTTCTTGATACCAAAAATGAATTTCTTGATATCAAGAATCCGATTTCTTGATATCAAGAATGAATTCTTGATATCAAGACATAGGAAAACATGCTAACAACGGCTAGCCATAGATTTGTACCAAATGCGTACTGCATTCGTGGGTTTAGTCGTGGGGATTCGCGTCCAATGTGACCACTCCTTTAAGGTATGATTGGAACGTGTTGTTCCAATCGTGCCTCAATAGTCAGTTGGACTGGGTAGAGGTTGCCCTCAAAATGATGCCAGATGACTTGTGCAGCTTAGCAAAATTATGGTGAGTCAGTTGGCTATATTTATAAGGTGTGGCTTGATATGCGATATGCGATTGTAGTATGGTCTGGGCAATTGGGACACATCATCAGACATTTGCTGATTTGTACATATTTTACAGACTTTACAGATGTTACTTGCTTAATGGCTGCAAACTCTCATTATCAGTGCATGTGGCACACTCCCGCAAAAGCGGGATTGCTCAGAGTATCGACTTTCCCGGATTCTTCCTAAGGTGCTGCGGGAAGGTCATAGAGCACACGGTCAGCTCTTTTCTTGTTTCAGACCATATAGACAATTATAAATGGCCGTGTGTTAAACCTGGTTATAACCTTTGGATCATTTTGTGGCATCATCATATGAAGGTGGGGGAGGCGTGTAAGTCTCTGCAGCGAAGCTATACTGTATATCTTCATGTTGGTCGGGTTGGCTAGTTGGTTGGGGCGCGGTCAGAACGTGTGGGTCATTTGGTGTTGGTAGAGTATTCGGCAAAGTGTTGGCTGGCCCGTCTTGCGGTGGTTGGTAATTTGACGGTGCAGTAGGTTGGGACGCGGCTTTATCTGATACATGTTCATAGTACGCAGTAACACCAGGCATGCCAGGACTCGGCGGGTATAGCGATACCCCGGGGTGGACATTTGGATAAGACGACGTTTCTCCCATCCTGTATTTAAAAAAAATCCGCAAGGAAAACAAGCTTATTAAACGAATGTAATTGACTTCCGTTTCTTTTATATTGATAATAGACATGATATAAATGAAGAGCGAAATCTTTTATTAAAAGCATGTCGCTTTAAACAGAGGTGTGGGGAAACTAACCTATGACATCATTAATGTCAGACTTTTTGTAACGACCACAACTGATAATAGATTATCGAGTACATTGAGGTAATCAGTGCCAGCTCTTAAATTCAAGGGAGGGTAGCCCGGGCCACCAAATTTATTTTGTATAGTACTATCTTTTAGAATGTAATTACATTTTGCATTTCTGCAAGGCATGGTCGCCATGGTCATAGCATTTTGGATCCAGTGGGATTCGGAAACCTGTATTAGATGTACCTACCTTGGGTCAGTGAGACCCTGCCGTGGTGGTTGGGTGGGCAAGGGATGGCCGGGGTCAGTAGGCGTCATCATATGTTGCTGGGTACCGTAGCTGTCACCGCCTGGCTGTCCCACTAGCCCGCCCGCTCCCCAGGACGCATTCGTTGCCGGCGGGTATAGCGATACCCCGGGTTGGACATTTGGATAAGGCGACGTTTCTGCCATCCTGTAAAAAAAAGAAAACCCGCAAGGAGAACAAGCTTATTAAACGAAGGTAATTTACTTCGTGTTTCTTTTATATTAATAATAGACATTATAGATATGGAGAGCGGAATCTTTGATTAAAAGTATGTCGCTTTAAACTGAGGTGTGTGGAAACTAATCTATGACATCATTAATTTTATACTTTTTGTTCGATAAATTGTTACGATAGGTTATGATAGAGTACATTGTGGTAACCAGTGGAAGCTCTTAAATTCGAGGGAGGGTAGCGCGGGCCACCAAATTTATTTGTTATAGTACTATATTTTAGAATGTAATTACATTTTTAATTTCTGCAAAGCATGGTCGCCATGGTCATAGCATTTTGGATCCAGTGGGATTCGGTCATAAAGTAAATAAACCTGTATTAGATGTACCTACCTTGGGTCAGTGAGACCTTGCCCTGGTGGCTGGGTGGGCAAGGGATGACCGGGGTCAGTAGGCATCATCAAATGTTGCTGGGCACCGTAAGTGGCCACGCCTGGTTGTCCCACTAGCCCGCCCGCTGCCCAGGACGAATTCGGTGCCGGCGGTTGGACTATGCCAGGTTGGCCCATGGGTTGCCCCATTTGACATGTTTGATGGCCCATGTGACCAACGTTACCGCCTGGCGTTGCTTGTCCGGGTCCCGTCACAGTGATCCCGTTCCCATTGCCATACGTCATCATGGTCACGGCATTGGCATCCAAGCTCGATTGATTTCTCGCCTTACCATGATTAACGCAGACAATAATAATAGTGATAACGAAGGGTAACCCGCCGACCACAATAAAGGAGAAACCAAAGGTGCCCAGCCTCGTTATCACGAAAATCCCGATACCCATCGCTATACAGAAAAAAATACCGGTGACTATAACTGCGAAGCACGGATGACTGGTACCACCGATGTGTCCTCCTCCTCCTCCCCCAAAATGATTTCCTGCTCCTCTTCCCCCAATATGATGTCCTCCTCCTCTTCCCCCAAAATGATGTCCTCCTCCTCTTCCCCCAATATGATGTCCTCCTCCTCTTCCCCCAATATGATGTCCTCCTCCTCTTCCCCCAAAATGATGTCCTCCTCCCCCAATATGATGTCCTCCTCCTCTTCCCCCAAAATGATGTCCTCCTCCTCCTCCCCCCATATGATGTTCTCCTCCTCTCCCAATATGATGTCCTCCTCCACTTCCCCCAATATGATGTCTCGCCTCGCCCCTGCACCGGATCCACTTATCTCAACTATGTTCCTCGAGCAGGTACGTTGCTGCCGCCAAAAGAATCTGTGATGAGTCAAAAGGAAACGTTATAAGAAGTGCAAGTCAAGCAAATAGACACAACACAACTTATTTTTAAGTGATCTACGTATGCGAGCACTAACAAGGGGTTAATGGCATTTATGATTAACTGAATAGTGGTTACTCAGTGATACGCGACAGTCTATAGTCATGTCTACACGGCTGGCCTAAACTTCAAATTATCTTGTAGTTTCAAAACTTAAATATATCTTGTAGTTTGCACCTTCAAGTTAAGCTCGCAAACAATTTGAAACTACGAGATAACTATACAGGATAACTTCAAGTTTAGACGCGCGTTAAGCGCGTGGTGTAGTTTTTGCGTTATCATTATATTACTAAACTGGGTTCCAAAAGAAACTTATCACTTCTTCAGAGCGACACATATTAAAATCTAAAGCATAACAATTAATCATAATTGGGCATATATTAGCTATAATATTCCTCAGCATGCACATCTAAACAAAATTATGTTTGATTTAGTCAACAAAGAATAAAATAGGGTGAAATCGCAAGAGGTAATTTTTCAAAAATCACAGAAACTGCTCGCCTTCCGGGCACGGAGCTCGGTACGGACAATAGCCAGCCTGGTGGTTACATAACCCGCCTTTGATGTTGAATGAATAGCTATTGTAAGTTCTGAATAGACCGCCTTTCGTGGAGGTTCGCAGCGAGCAGTTTCTGTGATTTTTGTAAAGTGACCTGTAGCGATTCCATCGCATTTTTCTCTTTTTTGGCAAAAGTAACCTTTCAATTTTTCAGATATGCTTCATAAGGAGAATGATAGCTTATCTGTGTCTAAATATGATTCAATTTGATGCTATGGATTTTAGTGAGCGTCGCTCTGAAGAAGTTTCTTTTGGAACCCAGTTTATATTGATTCTGGAATAGTTCATTTTTACAAACTTACTTTAGATTATTGTAAATAGTTTCCTGCTAATTGTCAGTATCACTGTTCATGTATCTGGTCATCATTGTATAACGGTTTCACTCTTAAAGTAATATCACATTTTAGTAAAGGTATAGGGAAATTAAATTTGACAAGACCGAGTTTATCATCTCAATGTTCTTCACATTTTCGAAAGTTTATATTTTTGATCGATTTAAATTTTGCAATTAACTTACTTCCTGTTTGTTTTATGTTACATGTTAGTTTTCTTATATTGTTTAACAATTTTGTGATATATGTTTTGAATATGTCTATATATATCTGTATATATTTGTTATATTGTGCTAAATGTGATTTTCTTCAATACCCTACGACAGGGTGACATGAGAAATAAAACATTGAACATTGAACATTATCGTATTCTAAAAGCCAAATCAACTTTTAATCATTTCCCTGATAGCAGACTGCCGTCTTTAAGATGTCTTAATTTGGTCGTAAACTGGTAAACACGTCGTATGTCGTATAAAACGATGTGATTACAACGTCATTATGACGTCTTTTTAAAAGCATTTTTGGCACCATAATTTGTGTCTGATAGAAGACGTCATAATGACGTAATTTTAAGACCATTTTTCACAATTAATTTTTGTCATTAGGACGTCGTAAAAATGACGCTATAAAGACGTCTTGTTATGACAAAAAGACGTCATTACCACATTAAAATATGACGTCTTTATGACGTATAACGCGGGTGCAAAATCTTCACTTTTACGTCAATTTACGACGTCTTTAAGACGACGTACACGACATAAATAGACGTAAATAAGACGTCATTTTTACCAGATTTTGCTATCAGGGTTAACTACCATGGTAACAAGCATTTGTCGGGAAAGCCTCCTCGAACCCCCCCCCCTTCCCCAAAATGACTGTTTTGGATGGTTTGAACCACCCCCCCCCCCCCCCCCCCTCCCCTTTCAAATTGTAACCGGTCTTGAGAACACATTTTAGCGGTCTCGACCGTCATTATCGATGGCCTCGGCCTCAAAAAATGCAAAGAACTCTGGCTCGGCCTCGAAAATTGTTGGTATCGGCGAAAACTTTATACGACTACCCCCCCCCCCCCCCCCCCCGCGCTGACAGAAAATGTTCTATCCCTAACCCTCCTCCCTTGAACAAATCTTGGGTACGCTCCTGATTTTATGTGAGATGTTGACATATTTAACTACCCTTTCTCACGTACTATTAAAATCAACTTGAACAAAAACTATGCAAACATACAAGAGCACACATACACACTCACACACACACACACACACACACACACACCCACACGCACACATACACATACAAACAAAATTATACAGGGTGGCCCAAAAAAAACGGAACGGGGCACTTCCCAAAATATAATACCACAAAGTTTATGTTCATCGGATAGGGTGTCCTTTCCAATGAAAAACGATACCAAGAACAGTAATTTTGGTCAGGTCGTTTTTGTTTAACGACGCAGTGAGTGAGACCATGTCAGGTGCCGATTTATGTCGATTTCGACCTAGTCAATGGCAGTTTAACCGCACTCCTTGCCCATAATAGCGTCTTTTCGCTCGGCGACGGGACTATGGCTACAACGCTAAACTTAGCGGGGGGTCGCACTCAGAGCGAAAATTTCCCCGTAGCGGCCAAACCTAGGACGGTAGTTCGCCGAATTAACGTCGGGCGTAGAGCCGCTACGCGGGTACGTGATCAGCCAATCAGAGCGCTTGGACGGCGAGGCTCGCTGCCTCACGTGTTTCATGCACTGATTCGTACACACGCGCTGCATGCACAGTACAGTATGTTGTGATTTGTACTGCTATACCGTATGCTTATAGTACAACATGCATGATAAATGGAACGAGTGAAACTCCCGCGTATTCAGAATTGCGAAACTGCAAATAGATCGCGACGGTAGCCAGAGTACGGGGACGATCAAAGCTAATTTAAATCCCCCGTAGCCGCACTCCCGTCGCAGAGCGAAAAGACGCTAATACCATTCAGCGACCATGCCCATTCTCTCGGCACACGGCTGAGTGTGATCATGTTGACACGACCTATAGATATTCAGAGAGTTGCGACATCTATTGTGCACAAAATGGATACAAAATGGCAAAAGGAATTTAAACCTGTGAATGCTCAAAGAGGTCCAGTCGTAGTTTAGCGCATTGTTGAACTCGGTATTCCTGCATTTATGCATGCAGCAACTTAAACATGTTTAAAACAGCTGTCGCCATTTTGTATCCATTTGTGCACAATAGTTGTCGTAACTCTCTCTCTAAAGGGACTCTAGTTAATTCCCGCGCATTGCGTCCTCTAATTAAATTATTACGTAATAGCGCTAACTGTCACCCCTAGTTTTTTCCAACATGTCAACAGCGTGAGTATCACGCGAATCGCACGCGAGTGCGCCAACCCCCTATACTAGTTTTCTTAGTTTGTGAAAGAAATCAAATTGTTTATAAAACATTACTATCAGAATGCAAAACTAACAATACGACTAATACGACGAAATCTGACGTCAACAGAATGGAAGATTTCGAGATTTGGTGCTGGAGACGCATTCTGTAGATCAAAATATGGACAGGTAGAATTGACAATGAGAGGGCGTAAGCGGTAAGAGGGAGTTGGAGAAGAGCGGAAACGGATTGGAATCATGCATGACAGAAAGAGGAAATGGGTGGCACACATCATCAGACACAATTGTTTGCTCAGACTGGTACTATGAAGGAAGAATAGACAATGAAACCCAAGCAAAATGTTGCTTTCGTAGTCTTGAAGAGATTAAGAAGAAGAATCTCTGAAAGTTAGAGCATAATCGGGTAAGAAACAAAAAACTACGGCTCTTTAAAGATGTCCATTTATTCCTATGGGGAACTCAAATTGGCAACGCACTCTGATAAGTGTGTGGACAACTCCCCATATGTTTTGTACACAAATGTTCTTATTTTTAAAGTTTTCTTCATAGTCACATTTTCCCATTCCCCCAACTCATGATATGTTATGTATAAAAGCATTATACAAAGCATAATGTTGAACTCGAACGAAGGGTAAACATACATTTTGAGAAAATTGAACAAAACTGAAATTTTGTGTACAAAATGTATGGCGAGTTGTCCACAACTTTGCTAGAGTGCGTTGCCAATTTGAGTCACTCAAAGAAATACATGGCTCTTTTCAAAGAGTCATATTTTTCTTATTTCTTGACGGATTGTGCTCAAAATAATGTTCAGAGACTATTCATTATATTATTTAGTGTCTTATAGTGCATACAGCAATTTGTCTGGAGTTCATATCATGGCTACTTAAACAGAATAGCCATGAGCAGGTGAGAAGAGAGGTGTGATGGTTAGGGACCATGGAGTGTTTCACAAAGATCCTTAGTTGAACTTAACTCTTAGTTGGAATACAAAAGCATGGACAGCCATTTGTTTCTGTGAAAACTTTTTGTAAAATTCCTTTTTCAAAGGCATACAAAATGCTGATTCAAATCATGAATATTTTCTATTATGAAGGAGGTTTTATGTACTTGTTGTAACATTTATGAAAAGTTAAAAAGTATTGTTTGCTTGCTTTGGAATACATTTCATTCCGAGGCTACAAATAGCTTTCCATACTAATTGCTAAGTCCAACTTAGTTCTGGGCCCATATTCATGAAAGCCTGCTAGCTTAGTTCCTGGCAAAGTCTATTTTGGATGGCGTGGTTATGAATTGAGAACAAGATATTTTAGTTTCTTTGATGAGATATACAGTAGTAGACATGTGTCCATCAATCTTGATCATAACTAACAGGCGTATGCTGGACTTGCGCTGGGCATGCTCGTGCTGGGCAATTGCACACATACGAAAACAAATCTTTTAAAGGGTGAAAGTAAAACATGAGCTGCGGTGCCATACTAGACCGAGTGTCTCTCTTACAGTCTATGCCGAAAGATGTCGACCGAATGGCCGATGGGGCCGAACTTACATCGGTGGTAGGGTGTTCCATGTTCTCACAGTAAGTTGGTGTAATCAGTTATTTAATATTATATTCCACATACTAAGAATCTTGCTCTACGATTGGTCAAAAGTTAATCACGTGATGGAGCATAGTTTCGCCCATCATTGATGGGAGAAGAAAACTTCGTTACACTCTGTAGATATCTTGGGTGAAAGTGCGTTGCACTCACTAGATAAAAAGTACTATCTACACTCCGCAGTTACATTGACTTGACTGTGGAGCTCGTGTGTGGCCACTCAAATTCCGTACCCAAATGATGTGGCGTGATAACTCTATGCGCGCGAATTACAAATGTAATTGTATTCGTGTGTATGCATACGTAGCACACTGAAGCTGCATGCATACGCTATGCACTGTAGTAGTACCATAGCTGTAGCTGTTAATTGCTTGTTCTGTTGTTCGACGTAAGATTTGAGCTCTAACGATGCTGAAATGGACATTTTTTTGCTTGAGAGTGAAAGTAAAAATACAAAGCGACAACTGAAGTTCAGCCTGAACGTGTTCCAAGATTATTGCGAATGCTGGAAGCATACATTTTTACGAACCGTATGACATGGACTTGAAGGCGCTAGACCAAGTGTTGGGGAGACTCTATTTTCGTGTGTGTTGACTTTTGAACTGTTTTGGGGGAGTTAGGGTTAGTTACATTTCGCGTTTTAACTTTTGGAATTTTCAAGGACAAGGAGTAACCGTTTACTTTTGAACTGTTATAATATAATGGAATTGTCATGGAGTTACCCTGCCGAAATTGGAATAACATTTGTTGGTAAGTAGATCAAACCTAGTAACAGTACTTAGACTAGAGTTAGACTAGGCCTGCTTAGACTAGATCTAGAAGTTCGATGTGGAATATAAAGCAAATAATCACCTTTTGGTTTCAGGCGATGGCAAACTATCACTTCCTCGGCGATCTGAATGTATATGCTATCTTTCCTCAGCTGCGCTTCGGAAAGATACCTACATCCAGCTCGCCTCGGAAGTGATAGTTTGTCCCATCACCTTCATCAACAGTAATTATTTGCTTACTATCGTCCTTTCAACATTTAGTCCCCATTCGAATTGCGACCCAATGAATTGAGGAATCTGAATTATGTAATATTCCGGAAAAGGGTATTATTATAATAATGGTATTTATTCAACAAAATGTCACATTCGCAGCTAAAAGCTGAATTGCAGCGTCATTCCTGAAGCAGTGACTCATGTCCACATGTAGGCCTATGTGTTTATATCTTCTCCAATAATGCAATAAGCCAGTAATCGATCTGTCACTTGAGAGGCCATATTTTCTTTAAAGGATCTTGTAACATTGTCCAATTCCCCAAAATCCAAATGGAATTCTAGCGAGTCCTCTTGTTGTATTTGTGTTTACAATACAATCATGGGACAGGTTTTGGTTTTTAGAATTTCACTTTTTGTTAGAAAGATATTTACAATGGTAGTGTTCAGATGTTAAACTATCCACTAGATAGTCGCAACAGTCTAAACATTGCAATGGGTTGGTGAATATCACTTACTCGGGCATATAACGTCAATTTAACTTGAAATTGTATTTCACACAACACCCAGTGGACATACAGGACCAGATAACAACAATATACGTTGTACCAACCATTCATCAATGTTTACATTATGTTAACAAATATAGCCTACTAGATATCTTTAAATCACAATTACAACTCCTCCCCCCGCCCCCCCCCCCCCCCCCCCCCGCCAACCACCCCCGGGAAATGTAACGTGTATACCTCGTTAAAGGGACTTCATTGTCCAAATCCTCAAAACAAATTGTTTTGTTTTAGCGGCGGTTTCCTCATACCTTGTTGTTTTCGTATTAATAATAAAATCATGGGACAGGTTTCGGTTTTTCAAATTTCCCTTTCGTTACAAAGATATCTACGATCGAAGTATTCAGATAAGAAAAACTCCCCCGGAGTTTTGAAACCGTGTACAAAGTGAGTGCACTTTGCATTTTCGCTCATTACTTGGCCATGCAATCTCCATTCGACTTGGAATTTTCACACAATACCCCGTGGACATATGTGATAACAATATATACATTGCATCAAGCATTCATCACTTATTGCACATGTCAACAAAGTTACTAGATCCCTTTAAAGAAATAGTGAGCACGAGGAAAAATGAACGACATTATATAGTGTCTCAATTTATCAATATTGATTTTAATACGATAATAATAATACGTGACCAAAATATGCTGGTAGCGATGTCGATTAAAACAATTTATAGGGCACTACAATATTCACTATGATAATTTAATTAACGCTTTCAATGAGTAATAGAAACGATAGTAAACATATACGTGACCTGAATTGTATCGGTTTAAACCCTTTCTTTCTTTCTTTATTTACGTATTTATTTATTTCCGGTATACATAAATTATGAACATGATGCCAAGGTCCGGAGACCAACAATGATGATGATCATGATACAATAGCAATGCTATTCAAACATACATTAAAATATAACATCGTAAACACTAAAGACTATTATGCACAACAAAATTATGCACATTGTTCATTCCAAAATGCGAGGAAGCATTATAAACTACACGTAGAGATACGAATGATAGAAAGAGCTGTACAGCAGATAGGAACGTAAGACAAGTGAGAGAAAGAGAATGATAGAAAAGGGAAAGCGAGCAAGAAAGAGGGAAACGAGTATACAGAAAGAAAGCCAGAAATGTAGAAAATAAGTGGGAAAAAAGAAAGTTAGCATGGAATAGAAAGAGAGTAAGTGGGAGAAATGGACACAGAGTTGGAAAATGTATGTGTTAGAATATCAGCACCCTAGATGAATTTCATATCTGCATAATATAACTGGGTATGTGTGTAAATATGGTGCAAGTCAGCATATTGATATAACGAGGGTAAAATACTTAAGTTGAACTCAGGGGGTGACATCTTTTTTTGTTCACAGTTTTCCTGCATTAATGAAACATCGAATATAATAATCTGACTTTATAGGAATAGTACAGTTTTGGTAAAGCTTAAGTTAAGTAACCAAAACCTGCACATAACATTACAAACTAACAGTTACAACTCCACCATGCTCGAAAGTATACAACATTACAAACGACAAAGTAAAATGCCTGTTATCATTCAAACAAGAGCCGTTAAACACCATATTTAAAAAAAAAATTGTGCATTGATGTTTTGTTGAAATAATGACTAAAATAGAGAGATCAAATGAATATTAATACACGTATTTAAAAACCTCTTTTGATTTTTGTTTAAAGAGAAAACATTTTTGTTGTCTTGAATCATCAAATAAATGGGTGATTACACTGTGATCCTTATTGTAAATCGCAGTGTGTTAACAACGTGATCCTCATCGTGAATCATAGTGTGTTCACACTGTCATTCTCATTGTGAAGCGCATGCAGTGTCTTCACACTGTCATCCTCATTGTCAATCGCCGTGTGTTCACACTGTAATCCTCATTGTGAATCACACTGTGTTCATGCACACTGTCACCCTCATTTGGGAGTCGCAGTGTGTTCACAAATGCGATCATCACTGTGATTCAATGTTTGGTCACACTGTAATCCTCATTTAAGCCGCAGTATGACCACAATGTGATCCCCATTTTGAGTCGCAATATGACCACACTGATCCCCATTTTGAGTCGCAGTATGAACACACTGTGATCCTCATTTTGAGTCACAGTGCGAGCACACTGTTAAACTCATTGTAAATCCCAGTGTGTGTTTTTATGGTTGCACACCGAGTTCTTTTCTGTAGTTTGACTATCTGGATTGGGGTTCTTTCGTTTTTTGTCTTCATGATTTATACTGAACAGCTTTATATGGCTACTTCGTGTTATGTTCTATTAAGATTCATTATGATGTATTCAATATGTGTGATTATTATTTTACATTAAAAGCGCTTTTGAGGTCGGATAACCATCCATAAATGTACATCCACAAACAGAGCAATCGTTCACTTGAGACACGCTCGTGGAGAACCGATATGTTACTTGAATATTTGTACTTCCTGATTTACATTTTAATACGACATACAGTCAGGCGCAAGATTGTTTTTCCAATCTTTAAACAAAAATTGGAAAATGGCTGTTCTTGGACTTCCGCCGAGCGAGGGCGTAAAATGTTTCCCCGCGCACTAGATTCGTTTGACAGTCACTTACTGAAAATATACTAATGACACAAAATCAACCCCCACACAAACACAAACTAAGGCACAGGTTAACACACATATATAAATAAACGTACATACATACACATATATACACATACAAAAGCGCACACACGCATATACACACACGCACACACACCAACAACACAACACACACACACACGCACACACACACACACACACGCACACGCGCACGCGCACGCGCACGCGCACGCGCACGCGCACGCGCACGCGCACGCGCACGCGCACGCACACGCACACGCACACGCACGCACGCACACACACACACACACACACACACACACACACACACACACACACAGATGGTGATTTGCTCTGACGCCCGCAACGCAAAACACCAGGCTCGAAAATACGCTCACAAAACACGTGCATTTGCGGGGGGGGGGGGGGGGGGGGGCTGCACTAAACAGTATCGGCACCTGTTCGCCATTTATTTTTTATTTTTTTAAGAACAGTCCATCAATCTAAAATCAAACAAAACTTATAGAGGGAAGTTGAGACGAGGAAAACAAAATTAACGTTCCATGTCCTTCCCTGGAAATTAAATATGAGAGGGAAAACCTTATCAACATTAAACAAAATAAATAATAAAATAACACTTCCACATTCAAGGCAAAACATTATTTAACTCGTCCGACTTCTGCAAATGGACGCCTAATTTACCTCTCTTAATACGTTTCAATAAACAAATTATAGAATTGCATACATTTATCCTTGAGGATTTCCCTGACAGCCCGAGAAATATATCGACCCATGACCTCAAATCCATTTCAAATAAATGTAAATGCCCTACTACTTCTTCCCAATACGTATTAACTGTTTGACAATTTAAAAATAAGTGTTCATATGTTTCAACCTGCTGCTTACAAAAAGAGCATAAATTATCTAATATAAAACCAAACTTAAATAAATTCTCATTTGTATACACCGCCCCATGAATTTATTTAAATTGGAATTCCCGCAACTTACTGCAAAGGATGGAGCTTTTAACTCTCAAAAATATATCAATCGATTCAATAACAATAAAAACAAAATGAGTATGCCCGTCTCTTATCTGTAAAACATAATCATTCTGCAGTTGCTTAACAAAATACTCATAAACTTTCCTTGATTTCAAATCAAACAAAGATTCAACATTCTCTACCAATTTTAAAGCAATATCATATTTAGAAATATCTATATCCATAAAGTTTCCCTCCTTATATGTATCTGGCATTACTATATATGTCATATATTTTTAACAAACCTTTTCTTTTAATTCCCATATTCCAAAAATGACTATTAGGTTTCATGCCCATTTTTCATAATATCATTTACCATACATATTCCCTTCTTAAACAGTTCTTATTCTTCATGTTATTTCTTATACATATATCCATATTATTGTATATAATAGGATTACATTTTTCCTTATAAAATCTAAATTTTTTCATTTCTTACCAGACTTTTAAAATTTCAACATAAAATGGCGGCATATTCTTTAAATCCTTTTTACTAGTATCATAATTACATACAAAAATAAACCGTCCCCCCATTTTTAATCAACAAAAATTAAATGATGCCTTCCAGTCAGATAACTCTTCCCCATTAAGTAAACGCTTTAATCACATTACACGTTGACCTTTTACAGATATTTCAAAATTATTCATCCTCAGTCCTCCAAATTTATAATCTTGGTACAGTATTTTCCTTTTTATCCTATCTTATTTATCGACACAGTGTCACACAGTACACACACACACACACAAACACACAAACACACGCGCGCGCACACACAAACATACTCATACTCGTATAATAAAATAAAGGGACACATACACAGTCACATCAGCCACATAACCATGCATACGTAGATAACCCCACACATATTAATATTTATGACAGATTATTGCAATTTCATGTGTTCTCATGTTATTCATCTATAGTGTAACAAAATAACTGATATGTTTTTAATCCGTAATAACTCAGTCGCTTATGAATGAAATTAAATCAAAACTTCAGACAATGTATTAAGGGATACTGTCAAATTTCCTGTGCCAAGTTTTATCAGATTTCATCTAGAGAAAGGGTGGCTATTGTCAATTTAAAAAGTAGTGTTAAAAGACCTGTTATGTTTTTTATCCGTAATAACTCGGTTGCTTATGAACGGAATCAGGTCGAAATTCCAGAACTTGTAAAGGAACATTGTCAAATTCATCTGTCGAGGTTTGGTTACATAATACTGGCTGTGACAGAGAAATAGACATGACTGTCCGCGGTGACCTTTTGTGTCCCTTTTATGTCGGTGCCCTCATTGACCAAGTCTTTTGTAAGGGATGCATCCCAACCAAATTGTCGTTTACTCCTTAAAATTGAATGCATCAATGAATGGGATATATTGCTTTATATATGGGTGTATTGGGAAGAAGGTCTCAGATTCGAACCCACCTTTTTTTTAAATTGACAATAGCCACCCTTTCTCTAGTTGAAATGTGATAAAACTTGGCACAGGAAATTTGACAGTATTTCTTTACATTGTCTGAAGTTTTGATTTAATTTCATTCATAATCGACTAAGTTATTACGGATTAAAAACATATCAGTTATTTTGTTACACCTAGTACAAACACTGGAAAAAATTTCCAGAGTGACCACTGAGAGAGCTAAAAGCCCCACATTGGCATGCCCGGAAGTTTTATTATACGCAGTCGCTCATTGAAAGTGTCTTGATGGCTCGAAGACCTGACTTTGGGGGGCACCCCACCCCTGCAAGTCAAGGGGCTTACTGCGTAAGCCCCTTGCGTTACTACTGTAAAATACCGATAGGTCATTTTTCCCTTGCGAACAAATTTTTTTCTGACATCCAAATTTGACATATTATACCGATTTTTTCGCCCCTCATTCACACACACTCGCATACTATAATGCAAAAGCAAATTTAGTCCCTGTTTTACTTCAGTTACTAATTTAGAACAAACAGAAAAAACGAACTTTATGCTCACCTCCTCTTCGTCCACAGTGTATTTCCAACACACCGACCTGTAATGGCTATGCATATATGCTAGGTAAACAACATCTTCGCGATAATACACGCATTCAATCACTGACCTCTACTAATGGACGGGCGGTCATGGCTCAGTAATTGAGCCGCGGGCTGCGGGCGCGCGCCATGTTGGGACCATCAACCCGTAACAGCGGATATATGCACTAACGTGGTAGTGCATTATACTTGCTACGGAGTTGTTGCTCACCATGGCATTTTTATATCCCTTTATCCCCCCAGGAATGAAATATGAAGTAAATAGTCTTAGTGATTGAATACTAGCATGATTAATTAAAATTATCCAGCGTATTGAATCACAGCTCAAGCAATGATAATTTGTTATGATGCTTACACGGTAACGTAAGGTATATGTGCGCCGGCGTTGCCCGGAGAGATTCACTCGGATTCCCGCTATTGACCCGATCTTATAACTATTACTCGTCCCTCTTTTATCTCTTATTTCCCCCTTGTTTTTAACAAGATTTTGTTCCCCATGTAAAGAAAGAAATTTTCTGCTGTTTTCATTAAGTTATTTAATTGTACCATGCGTTCATGCATCACTTTACTATATTATGGCACGTCATCCTCGTATATCAAAATAGGCTATCATAAAAAGATAGCCAATCTTTGTTTTCTTTCCTTTTCAATTTATTTGGTAACATATTTTCCGCGTTCTTCCTGAGATTACTATTTCAAAGGGCATGCTTTGTGAGTTATGGTTCATAATGTTACCTTCATGGTTTGTTTTAAATCATTATGAACATCGATCAGGGATCGATCATGGAGGTTATAAAACACTTCTGAAGAAATTCGAAGTTCGACCATATGCAACCTCTATTTATTAGATGTTATCAAAGTCAATACTTAACATTAATTGGAGAGACGTTGTCGTTGTTTTGTTGAGGTTGTTTTGTGTTTATTGTCGTTCTTCATTAATTTTGAGCCAATCTGTTTTTGTTTTCTTCCTTCTTTTCTGTTTTTTTGTTTCAACTCAAATTAATTGCTCCTTTTAAAAAAAAATACATTATGTATCTTTCTATATGCCCATGATGTAGACCTACACATACCAATATTTCCCATCCGTAAACGATGCAATATAGATTAACATTTTAATATTATTCACATTACAATGGTAGGCCTATATATACGACTGAGTTACATTATTTTGAATATTTTCCAAGGAAGATTCAAAGTCCTCCCATCATTGTTGCCATTTAACATAATACTTTTGTTTAATCATACTATTTATTTCACTTTATTACAAATCTCCTTTTCCCCCCCAAGCCATGTTTTGCTTCTCTATCAACCATTTCATTGTATTAATTCCACAATGACTAGTATCCCCTCAAAATTCACCACGATTCCTTGTAAATTCAAATGAGTGCATAATACCAATATTTCATATACAAATGTATCTTCTTTCATTATTTCACTTTTTATGGGCTGTAATTAACTTAATGAGTCACTGTCTCGACAGAAAACCCTAGCCTTAGTATAGGCTTTATGAATTCAAACATACATTTTCACAACCCTATCACTTATTCAATTATATAAAAATTACATTTTCAAGTTTACAATCACATTTTTGTCATCTATTTGCCTGCCCGTATCCAAATCTCTTATCGATTTCACTTGTTTTATTTCAATATTTAAACAAATCTATCAGTACAGTACCCTATGTATAATAAATGTAGCAACATAACATATATGTGGAATATAAGAGGTAAACTATAATCTTTTCTGACACAAAACATAACACATAGGACTGTAGGCGGCCCAATGACTGCAAACAACTCGCCTATGAAACGTGATTTCAGCCTTTTGTATGTCATTATCATTTCGATTTGTACAGCCAAATACCATGTAATGTGCCATCCTTAATCAGAATATAATCAACACTTTTTTTATCTAACGAGAACAATTGGTAAAATTAATCTGAAAAATGTTTACGAATGTTACACACTATCAACAGCGGGTTATCGACGATCCATGATGATGGTCCCAATATGGCCGCCGTGCGCGCGCGGCGGCCTCATTTTTGAATGGCCAATCAACGTGCAGCCGCCCGTCCATTAGTAGAGGTCAGTGCATTCAATACTGATACTCTTGTTGTTGTTGTTGTTGTTTAGAGTTTATTGGCGGTTCATTCAATTTGAATATTTTCGCCAATAACTAAATATTATTTTAATTCTTCTCATTAATTTTCTTTATTTTAATATTTTCATTATTTATATTTCTTCTTTTCTTTCTTTTGGGGGTGCATAAACGTTTTCAAACCATCGATAAACAAAACCAAAATTAAAGGCATCATCGGGCCAACCCGGCTCGGTACGTTGAGCAGGCTTCTCAACTGACGAATCAGTCTAGGCCCCCCGATGCATGGAGATGCGGTCTGGTCGCCTTCGTTCTATTTTGCACCTGCATCCGATTCCAAAAAACAAAACAAAATTATATATCAAATCAAATCAACTCAAAAAAGAGATTTTCAATTATTCAAGAACATACAAGGTAGCAAACATTTTGGGGCTTTGAAAGTGAAAGTGCAAAGTGCAGGATGTAATTTACTAATTATTTACATAAACAAATTATACAAAAGAAAGTTACGCATTACTTTTTCAGCAAAATTTATATGCTGATCAAACCAGCTTCAGAGGCCTGCACAGATGTCCTGTAAACAGTCTCTGTTCCGGCTTGAGCATGCATATAATTTTACGAGAGCCAAACATAATTATTATACAAAAACAATTTCAATACAAACTCTTAATATTATACGGGTAATCTCCCGGTTCTTCTTACATAATCAACGAGAGCTTGTTGGAGGGGTCGCTCTAAAGAATTTAACAAAGTCATTATTTTTCCTTCTTCATATAAACCTGTTTCAGCCATCAACATGGCCCTTTGAACTATGTACTCTGGACACTGACACAAAAAATGTGTAATAGTTTCAAATATACCCTCACAATTAGGGCAATACCCAGTATCGTGTTTTTTCAAGACACATAAATTTACATTTAAACCAATGTTTCCCATTCTTAAACAGTGCAATATACTTTCATTTTTTCTATTATTTAATTTACATATATATATACTCTTAACATTCTTTTGCACATCTTTAAGACATGATTCAGTTCCTTCCCATCTTGTCTGCCATTTAACATACATTCGTTTCCTTATAATACTATTAATTTCATACCTTGCTAATTTATTATCAATTTCTATTTTTTTTTTCAAACCTCGTTTCGCTTCTATATCCACAATCTCATTACCATTAAGTCCACAATGACTGGGAATCCATTCAAAAAACACAAAAGTCCTTTTATTCTTCAATTGTAAACACAAATTTAAAATTTCATATACAGGAAGTTCCTCTTTGTGACTCTTTATGGCTTGTAAAGAACTTAAAGAGTCGCTAAAAATAACTGCCCCAGTGTACAAACTAGGATGATTATCCAACCATTCTAAGGCGAGCACAATTGCTGCCATCTCTGCCCTATAAGAGGATGTATAGTTTGAGAGTCTCTTAGATAATGAATAATCATAGTAGGGGACGTAGAAGGCGGCGGCCGCACTCTCCTGTTCTGGTGATTTTGATCCATCAGTATATATTTGCAAATAATTTTTCCATTTTGTATTTATCATTTCTATTGTTGCTTGCCTTTGATGCAATTGATTGTCTCTTTTACAAATATAATCATGTAATTCTATTGATATTAAAGGAACATTCAAGTGCCAAAAGGGGGTTCTAGAAAAAATCATCTCCTCAACTTCAAAATCAAAAGTATTCATCAATTCCATTGATCTTTGTCCAAAAGCTGTCCTAGAATTATTACCTCCATATATATGAAATTGCCAACAATCTTTGATATCCTCTTTCAAAGGATGATTGTTTACACTTTCAATTCGCTTTTTAAGTTTACAACATAACATTTCTCTTCGTAAGTCTAAGGGCATCTCTCCTAATTCCACTTGTAGGTCTCCGATTACACCACGTTAGTTTTCTTTCAAGCCGCAATCAATTTTTACTGAATCCATGTAGCCCATTAGTCCTGTCTCATCTCGGCAATCAAACCGCTAAAAGATTTGCCATAATTGTGTTCGTCCCAGCTGAACATAGGTGTGGCTTCCCCGTTACCGATCATGAAATTGCAAGACTTGTTCGTAAAACAAAATTGAGAAAGGGAAGGAAAAACAATAAAAACGTCTTGATATTCGAGGCTAGTCAAGGTCTCATAATTGTGAGGGTATATTTGAAACTATTACACACTTTTTGTGTCAGTGCCCAGAGTACATAGTTCAAAGGGCCATGTTGATGGCTGAAACAGGTTTATATGAGGAAAAAAAAATAATGTCTTTGTTAAATTCTTTAGAGCGACCCATCCAACAAGCTCTTGTTGATTATGTGAAAAGAACCGGGAGATTACCCATACTATACTAGGCCTAAGAATGTTGTTATCTTTTTATTATTATGATAATAAGACGCCCACTTCCACATATGTGGCGGGAGTCCCGATGTGAGAGGTGGGCCCTGTTATAAAAAATTTAAAAAAAGGAAATTGTTTATAATTTTTGTATATAAATGCATGAAGTTATTTGATTTATTTTGGTTTCGTCTTATAATTACTATTAAGAGGCCTACGACCACATATGCGGCGGGAGTCCCGATCGTGAGAGGTGGGCCTCGGTGAGATATAAAGGAAATGTTTATATTGTTGTAATGGTATTAATAAACATTTGTAGTGATATTGTATAGGTTTTGAAACACGTAAAATTATATGCATGCTCAAGCCGGTACAGAGACTGTTAATAGGATATCTATGCAGGAAACTGAAGACGGTTTTGATCACCATAAATTTTGCTCAAAATTAATGACATGTATGAAAATATTTAGTAAATTAATACACCCTGCACCTTGCACTTTCACTTACAAAGCCCAAAAATGTTTGCTACCTCTGTATGTTCTTGGTTAATATGATTTGTTTTGATTTTATATATAATTTTGTTTGTTTTTTGGAATCGGATGCAGGTGCAAAAAAAACGAAGGCGACCAGAGTGCATCTCCATGCATCGGGGGGCCTAGACTGATTCGTCAGTTGAGAAGCCTGCTCAACGTACCGAGCCGGGTTGGCCCGATGATGCCTTTAGTTTTGGTTTTGTTTATTGATGGTCTGAAAACGTTTATGCACTTCAAAAAAATATATACATATGTATATAATAATAATAATAAAAATATTAAAATAAAGAAAATAAATGAGAAGAATGAAATAATATTTAGTTTTTGGCGAAAATATTCAAATTGAATGAACCGCCAATAAACATTAAACAACAACAACAACAACATTTAGTTTGGCCAAAATATCGCCACCGCGAGTTAACGATACGTGAGATTAAATAGCGCCATCTGCGTACGACATCAAATATTCAGTTTCCGATAGTCAACTCGTGTATAGTATTACATCCGCAATGACTCATTGCGGTTCTGATGGACTTCATTTCGACAGGAAAAAACACTTTTTTGGACTGTTTCATGTGATAAAAGTCTCGATTTGAATGATTGCATCTTTTGTTGCATCTTATTACGTGAGTATAGTATATCGTAGTGATGGGAATTCCCCATATTAAGTTTTTTTTTTTTTTGGCCGGAATGCCCAATGTACATTGGCTATTACACGATATGGCAAAAGGTCTACACCTGGGGGCACCCATAGTTTGGGACAATAATGGGGGTCCAGGAAGCGGAGCCCCGGAAGCTTTTAGATTTCAGACATTTGCAACTCTTAGCATGGGTGTTAAAATTGTATAAAATAGTGAACCTATACTCGTAACGTATCTTTAATACAGGTTATCTTATCAAGAAAAACAAATATTTAAATTATTTAGAACACAATACAATGTAAAAATCAGGCAACAATATTCAAGATACACATACTTTCCCCATATATAGACTTATTGGTGATTGTAAGTCAGATTTAATTAAATGTTCTTATTTCATTGGGATAATCACCAAACCAACGATTCCCCTATACAACACGTAGGCTACATTGGAATAATGACAAGTATACACTGGGAATAAACTAATTGATAACATGGATTTAAACTCACGGTATGGCAAAACGCTCTAAATGCAGCTAGCGGTCATTGTCCAGAAGAAGATACAAATTGATTAACTTTTTGTAATCAGCTTCAAACTGAAGTTTCTTAGATTCCAAACAACTCGAAGCTCTATAAACCTGTGAAGAAATGTGTTAGCTCTCGACAAAGCGAACGAAGTCTGTCCGAACTTGTGCGCTGCCAAAACCAATGTGTGATTAAAAAACTTTGTAAAGTTGTACCAAGTAGTATCAACACACGGTGTTCTCCGGTTGAATACACACAGCCGCGGTAAAGGTGGCGGGGCTTTAACAGTTGTACACTGTATGTATGACGTAATTGTATACCAAGTCGAAACGGGAAATTCACTTTTCAGCACAGCGCTCAGATTTTGTTAAAAGGGAACAAAAACTGATTCCCCTATTTTCCTCTCTAATTGTACTGTTGTATGAATGTTTTTGTCCTCTTTATTATTATCCTGCGTCCATTTCCTAATGATAATCGTGATTCGATCGATGAGAGTATCAATCGTTTGCAATCGAGACATCAGATAGATGCTTGCTAAAAAAGAAGTGAGATACCCGTAAACCCCAACCCCTACGCCCCCCCCCCCCCAAAAAAAAAAAAAACAGCAACAACAAATAATAGACAAAAAGAAAAAGAAAATGAACAGTTCTTTTCAAAGACAAAAACGGAAGTGTATTTAACAATTCATTTTATTTATATTTTTTAATTTCTTACCATAACTATCTTGCATTTGAAATGCTCGGCGCAGACAGAGCCGACTCGACCCGATCTGACTGGGTTTCAGCCTGATTAACTCAGTATGCGCTGCATCAGGACTCCGGTTTTTCCAGTCAAGTGCCAGTCGGAGGTCATCCGACTGACGGACTGAGCAAAACTGACTCTAGCCTGACTGAAAACCAGTCGGATCGGGTCTAATCGGCTCTGTCTGCGCCGGGCTTAACAAGCACAATCACGCTACACAATCATTAATGAGTTTGATACATTGTTTTTATCACTGCGCGCACATCTCAATAACTAAAAACACATCACCGGATATTGACCAAGAATGTCAATACATGTTATATAAGTCATATGGTTTAATTTAGATGATAAACATGTGCATATATAACATGTATACCATAGGTTTGAAAAGATAGGCGAATATGAATGAAAACTTTGTTATTTAGAATGACCCAAAGTGAAATTGAATAGTCCGTACGTCCGGTATGTTGTTGACGAAAATGAATGCAAAATGCACATTTGTTAGCGGTTGTTAAATTGAATGAAACAAGTGCTAAATCCATTGAACAAAATAAGTAAATCAAATTAACAAAGTGCAATTTTGAATGAAATTTACAAGCCGACAGCTGTATTTCGCAAATTTGAATGACATTTGTATCAAAACGAATGAAAATCTTACAAAATTGACCGAGAAATACTATATTATTATTATCAGACACGTGACGTATTAAAGGGGACAACCTGACAAAGAACAACACATTATTATATGTATTAGTACCGTTTTGTGATGTCAAATAGATACCCAACATTTTGCAAAGAGTTGTGTAATTCATAAACAAAGCAATTAATTTCCACCACTTACGTTTTTTTCTGTTTTTCTTGTTCGTACGGGGCAAACATTTGCGAGTGCGTCAATGCGATTCACACATACAAGACGAACATTAGACAAAACAAACATTGACATGTGAATACAAAGAACGACGGTATTAAACAAGACTTCTTAATAATTCAGGGTTGAACGATATTTTATTTATTCATTCCGTGTTTACACATTATTGTTTGAAATATTTCGCAGTACAGTCATATTGTTAAGTCATGTGGATTATGTTTTTATTTGATTGGTTCTACAGTGTAACCAAAACTTATTTGGACACCCTGAATAATATAAGAAAAACAAGGAAATCAAGATATTCATTCAAACAATACTTTATTCACAGACTTAATCATAAAGGTGACAAACTTCCAATTGAGGAAATATGAAAATTTAATATTTCGCTATTTATTATAATGTATTGGTGTTTTCAATATTCTGTTTTATACATGTATCATATGTATTTAATAAGAATTGCTTTGTTGAAAAACAAAGCTTGAACATTAAAATATAGACTAGTACTAGTCGTCTCTACTAAAAGGGATAGTTGAGTTCTGGTAAGGAGAGTACAGTTTTGGTGAAACTGAATTTTAGTAACCAAAACCTACATCATTACATTACAAACATATAGTTATAACTAGAAAGGAACACAAAATTCCAAATGACGTAGTAAGGATCATGTTATCATTCAAAAAGAGCCGTTAAAACGTAGGAGGGCGCTCTCTAAACACTCATCGGTTTCAACCACTTTGATATTGTGCATGTGATGATATTGTGCATGTGATGTTTTGTTGAAATAGTGATTAGATAGAGAAATAACCAACAACTTTTAACATACCTATTTTGTAACTTTTTGAAAAGAGGAAGCATTTTTTTAAATTTTTAACGGCTGTTTCAAAATTCTCTAATAAACCTGGGGCCCCAGCTTTATTACAAACTGTTATATATATGGATATTTCAGCCGTTTCTGAACCGATTTTTAATCAAGTTTATTCTGTCATTAAAATATTATGCTCTTTCAAATTTTACAGTCAGTTTTGCATTATCTCACGAACAAATTATTATGTGTAGCGCCCTCTCTACCAAAACTCAACTATCCCTTTAAGTTTCAACAATGTATTTCAAGTGATATTGTTTGTTGGTCACGTGGATTCCTTATTTGTTATTTTTACTGATTATATCCTGTTCGTACGTTATTTACTCACTTTGTTATAGATATTGCAATGCCACGTACATCAACTTTATAGAGTTAATAAGTTTACACCAAGTCTTGTTTTAGTCCTACCAATAACTGATTAAACATCTTCAACGCCTCTGAAGACGATTCTTTTTTTTTCGAGAACAACATAATTAATTTATACCAGAACTGTAATTACTAGAACACATAAGTTCAGTTCATAGAATAAGCTTTCCTTGTACGCTTGAATCAGATTTTGACGTCACCATAGGGTGGTGGACATAGTGCTGTTTGGCGGTTGGGCCAGTCGGTTGAGGCACGATTGGAACGTGTTGGTCAGTCGGACTCTATGTAGAGGTTGTCCTCAAAATGATGCCAGATGACTCGTGCTACTTAGCAACATTCTGGTGAGTCAGTTGGCTGACCGGGGAAAGTTGTCTATACCATAATAACGTCTGGCTTGATATGCGATTCGTAGTATGGTCTGGGCAATTGGGACACATCATCAGACATTTGCTGATTTGTACATATTTTACAGACTTTACAGATGTTACTTGCTTAATGGCTGCAAGCTCTCAATATCAGTGTGGCACACTCCCGCAAAAGCGGGATTGCTCGAGTATCGACTTTCCGGGATTCTTCCCAAGGTGCTGCGGGAAGGCCACAGAGCACACGGTCAGCTCTTTTCTTGTTTCAGACCATTATAGACAATTATAAACCAATTAAACGGCCGTGTGCTACACCTGGTTATAACCTTTGGATCATTTTGTGGCATCATCATATGAAGGTGGGGGAGGCGTGTAAGTCTCTGCAGCGAAGCTGTACCGAATATCTTCATGTTGGTCGGGTTGGCTAGTCGGTTGGGGCGCGGTCAGTACGTGTGGGTTATTTGGTGTTGGTAGAGTATTCCGCAAAGTGTTGGCTGGCCCGTCTTGCGGTGGTTGGTAATTTGACGGTCCAGTAGGTTGGGACGCGGCTTCATTTGATACATGTTGATAGTACGCAGACTTTTCTGCCATCCTGTAAAAAAAAAAGACCCACAAGGAAAACAAGCTTATTTAACGAAGGTAATTGACTTCTTGTTTCTTTTATATTAATAATATACATTATAGGTATGGAGAGCGGAATCTTTCATTAAAAGTATGTCGCTTTAAACAGAGGTGTGTGGAAACTAATCTATGACATCATTAATTTTATACTTTCTGTTACGATAGGTTATCATAGAGTACATTGTGGTAACCAGTGACAGTTCTTAAATTCGATAGAGGGTAGCCCGGGCCACCAAACTTACTTTTTATACTACTATATTTTAGAATGTAATTAAATTTTTCGTTTTGGCAAATTCGATAGAGGGTAGCCCGGGCCAGCAAACATACTTTTTATAGTACTATATTTTAGAATGTAATTACTTTTTTCATTTTGGCAAGGCATGGTCGCCATGGCTATAGCATTTTGGATCCAGTGGGATTCGGTCATAAAGTTAATAAGGCTGTATTAGATTAACCTACCTTGGGTCAGTGAGACCTTGCCCTGGTGGTTGGGTGGCCAAGGGATGACCGGGGTCAGTAGGCATCATGATATGTTGCTGGGTACCGTAAGTGGCCACGCCTGGTTGTCCCACTAGCCCGCCCGCTCCCCAGGACGCATTCGGTGCCGGCGGTTGGACTATGCCAGGTTGGCCCATAGGTTGCCACATGGGTTGGCCTATGGGTTGTCCTATTGGACGGCCCATGTGACCGACGTTACCGCCTGGTGTTGCTTGTCCGGGTCCCGTCACAGCCATCCCATTCGCACTGCCATACGTCATCACAGTCACGGCATTGGCATCCAAGCTCGATTGATTTCTCGCCGGAACGCAGAACATGATAGTCATAACGAGGGGGATCCCGCCGAACGCAATAAAGACGAAACCAGAGAAGGTGCCCTGTCCCGCTATCAGGTAAATCCCGATAACCATCGCTATACAGAAAAAAAAGCTGTTGAATATAATGACGACGCACGGCGGCGCTCTCTTACCCGTGGCACCACCGATGCGAAGTAATCGTCCTCTCTCCATATGAAGTCGTCCTCTTCTATATCGCATCGCCCCTGCACCAATGTCGATGGAGATCCACTTCCAATCTCAACTCTGCTCCTCGAGAGGGTGCATTGCTGCCGTCCAACAAATCTGTGATGTGTAAAAAGGAAACGGTATAAGAAATGTGAGTCAAGCAAATAGACACGATTAACTGAATGGTGGTTACTTGATAATAATTATGTGACAGACTATAGTCACATACGTCCACACGGTCAGCATAAACTTCAAGTTATCTTGTAGTTGTCTTGTAGTTTCAAAATGTAAAGATATCTTGTAGTTTGCACATTTAACTTCAACTCGCAAAAGATTTGCAACCCAGAGTTAACTATATAAGATAACTTCAAGTTTAGTCGCGCGTTAAAGGCGCACTTGTAAAGTGTCAGATATTGTCCAAAATGACATTTTAGACATCAATTCTGTACCAAAATCATTGTAAGATATGTCCAAATGATGTGTGAACGTTTCATTTAAAAAGAACACTGCTTTACTGGTTAGAAAAGCGAAAATATGCGTCAGCTTTTACAACGAATGCTTATGAGGTTTATGGCCGTTAATTTACGCTTTGAGCTCAATGATAGATATCGTCATACTAAAGGGGCATTTGAAAAAATCTAGCCCTAGATTATAAGCTAAACAACATGGTAGAAGAGAAACGAGGAAGCTCCAAGTAATTTTCGTCGAGTTAGACACTTTACCGACTTTACAGGCATCCCTTTAAAGGTAAATTGAAATCCCGGCTTTGATTCAGGTTTATAGCTTTGAATATGTGCCTATAAGATATACCACACTCTTTTTTCAAAGAAATCCTTAAGTTGGGCACATAAAGGTAAATTTCATGCAACCTTTTCGCATCGGCGTTCCATTTTAGAGAGTGGTAGAGTGTGACGTCATCTATGTCGTCATAAACATCTATTTTTAGAAATTTCAAATTTGAATTTGTTTTTCCCGAGAGAGCGTCAAAAATAATGTCCAAATTCCGAAAGTAATGGCTGAGATATGCCCTTCCAAATGGATTTTACTTCAATAGGCAACCAGTGTTATAAAGCTCTGGTTCATAAAGTTATGAACCAGCCCAGCTAGCCACCTGACGTCGGGCCGATGTCAGAAGTTGGTTGCCGGATGTCGGCATATCGCCGTTGGCTCGAGGTTAAAATGTCCGCCAGCCCAACATCGTCACGACGTCATTTTTGTGATATATTGGCATAACGTCATTTTCCGACAATGGCCCAACATCATGTCATGACTATGAAAGCAACATTTTGCTTGGGTTTCATTGCCCTTTAAGCGACCTGCGTAATGTGACCACCTGCCTAACGCGACCAGCGACCACCCTATTTGGGTCCCGACGTACATATAAATCTGTGTATAGCGACCACAAAATTAGCGCTTGAGCGACCAAGGCATCAACTTGGTCGCCTCTGGTCACTCAAGGCTCCAATCCTGTGCAGGTCAATGCATAAAACAAACTTTTATAATGACAATAAACTTCAGACAGCTTATAGATTGACTTTGGCTGGTCACCTAGCTATCACATTTCGATTCAAGTATTTTAGTCTATAATATATGGGATTGAATAATCCAGGGTCATTATTACATCGAGTATGAGGAATTCGACAGATTTTCGTATATATTTTTCAAACGTAGTTTCAGTACATAATTATAAATCATAATTATATGTGTACAAAAGAGTGAACATTAATTAAAATAAATATAAGTATCATAACATCGCGTCCTTCTATCTGATGTTTGAACAGCCGGTTAGTTTCTCAACATTTGCGCGGAGTACTATTTACTGAGTATTAATAATGTATTCCGTGGACGTGGTTTGGCAAAATAATCTCGTTGGCACTTAACCAATTTAATCAATCAGTCCTACATAGGCCCCGTTGCAGAAAGAGAGACAATCGATTGTAAGTTACAATTGATTGTAAGTCAGAAAATCTACGCGTTTCAACCAATCAGATTTGCGCATCTAAAACACGTGATCTGACTTACCATTTGATTGCATCTTACAATCGATTGTATCTCTTCCTGCAACGGGGCCCTGAACGGGTTTAAGAGTATTGTACGATTTTAATATTTAGAAATGTGGTAGGAGTCTATTTTAAAGGGATCTTGTAACATTGTTCAAATCCTCACAATCAAATTGTAATGGTGGTGGTTCCCTCATATCTTGCTGTATTCGTATTAACAGTAGAAGCATGGGACAGGTTTTTCGAATTTCCCTTTCGTTAAAAAGATATTTAAGATTGAAGTGTTCAGATGTTAAACTGTCCACTGGACACGTGCGTGTACAGATGCCAATTAATTACACATGTGCAAATAGGCACAATATGCAGACATGTTCCTTCACCTTGCAGCTGGAGATGCTCTCAGTAAGCTGTTTTTCGCAATGGATCGTATCAAGTACAAGCGACTTTAGCCACATTACTTATCATACATGCATGCACTCAAGAATGACAACCCTCAGACTTGGAGGGAACTGTAAGATGACAACATCTCAGTGTCAAAGAATGCTACCCCATTCAATTACGTTGGTGCAAATCATGCTTGTGAGCATTTGAACAAGCTCTTGAAAGTCCATGCTGGTCCCATAGGTATTTCCAACAACGCAATTGCCAGACAACGCTTCTTCATGGCGGCTCCTGAACCGTCATGCTTGGTGAAGGAGTTTAAAGGTCAATTCAGCATAGAAGCAAAGAGGCCTACATATCATCATGATCTTTCTCCAAGTGTGGTTAGGAGGGAACATGATACTGTCTGCAAGATCAAGGCTGCCATTCTCAGTCACGAAAATCCATTTGCAGTTGAAGGTGAACGACTCTACAACTTGATAACCCCGGCCATGATTACGTTCCACAATAGTACTTTCGTCAGATCCTGAACATAGATGCCATTGGACAGAGTCACATAAGCGATATCAATGATTGAACGGCAATGTCAGCATCTGGACACCCGTACGGAAAGAAAACAACACGATGTATGTGTCTGCTGGAAGCAAGAAGCACACATTTAGGATCCGTGACAACACAGTAGACATGAATTAAACAAATGATTTGTATGGGAGACTTATGGTCCTTGTAGTTAATCAGAAACATGCAGTTAGAAACTACGAGTTCACCCAGACACCAAGGGCTTTATTTTTGCCAAGTGGTTCTCTCCTGCCATGCAGCGACAAATCAAAGCTGATACACGTCTTTTGAAAAGTTGGCAGCAACATAAACACAAGGCAACGATCCACAACACATGGGGGGAAGTGAGATGTCTAATAATCAGGATGAAGAAATGGACATCAAAGCTAATGAAGACGATACTCCCCATCCCAAACGTAACATCACAGTGGTAGACGGGATGGTGCTAGTCCCAACAATTGACCAAGAAGCCAGCAACGAGTGAACCAATAAAGGATCTTAGCAAATGCTTCAATGACCGACTTCAGGAACCCACAAGAAACCATGATGAAATAGTTGTTGACACCTACATGAAAGATTTGCTTTAGTCCAATATCAGAGAAAGAAGACGGCATTGGAAAGATCCATTCTAGTACCAAATGAAAGATGAGACCTGCATCAAACACCTCACCATGAGTCGTTTTCTGTCCCATGACCAGACTAAAGCTGACCTTACTTAGCCACCAAGATTATTGAGTACAACCAGGATTAACCAAAGTTCATTGTCACTTCCGCATCAGACACACAAGATCCAACAGAGATATGTAGTTTGACGAGAACAACCATGAGGAGGTAGACACGTTGATGATCTGTCATGCCGTAGCTGCTACTCAGCGAAATGGAAAGGATGTACATCTAACGTTTTTCTCTCCTGACACTGACGTTCTCGTGCTGACGATAGCCAATTATGACGCTGTACCACATAACACCTCAATATCGATGAAGTCGGGTACACTGTAAATCAAAACTATGTGGAGATCCTTGGGAGCAGACAAGACAAGGCTTTACTGTCCGTCCATGTTTTCTCAGGAGCAGTAAAAACGGGGAGATTCGCAAAGATAGAAAAGGCGACATTGTTCAAACTGTTCATCGAGGCAGACGATTCCACAATAGATGCCTTGAGGAAACTGTCAGATGAAGCTGATGTGACAGAAAATATGCTGTCCACACTGGCTTCATTCGTTTGTACAGCATACTGCCCTAAGACGATACAAAAACAAGGCAGATACCAGAGATGCGATAGCACCTGTTTTGTAAGAACATGGCAGAAAGTGACAGATTGTCTCCAACACAGGGTGCCTTAAAACAGCACATCCTACGAGCGCATGGGCAAGCTAGAGTGTGGGGCCAGGCCACCGTTGCTCATCAAGAGCTCCCCAATCCACTCGACTATGGGTACTTCAGGGACGTAAACAGACAGATCAATCCCGCAACGACGGAAGTGCCTTAATCTCCGAAGGCCATCATCGAACTGGTGAGATGCCATTGCAAGGGACTGCAAATCACGGAGATGTACATGCTTCAGCAATGATTTGCCGTGTACAGACCTCTGCTAGTGTAGCGCATTGTGACAATGATGAAGATTCCCACTTTGAAAATAATGCTTCAAGAGATGATAGCGACTGAAGAACAGACACAGCGCTATTTTGTATTCAAATCCATATATGTGTGTGGTTGGATCTAAGTTAGTGACATTTAGGGTCAAACACAGCGTTTGGGGAAGGGCAAAGACCACAAAAGGGCGCAAGATTTGCCAATTTATCGGAAGTAACCCCCCCCCCCCCCAGCCACTCCCTTCCCCACCCCCTTTGTATGCCACTGTTATGGGGGTGAGGGGGCAATGCAGAAGTCTACAGTCAATGTGTTCTTAGAGGGCACAAGCTGTTCCAAAATACATTTTGTTTTTGTTCAGGCTATATGAATTATTCCCCCCCCCCCCCCCACTCCCCATCTCCCTTGGTATGCCACTGTTCTGAGGCTGAGGGGACATATTGAAGTCTACAGTCATCAATGTTCTTTTAAATGGTGAAATTGTTATTCATTTGCATGTTCATTTGTTATGTTCTTATATAAAAATACAAAGTATCCCCTTAACCCCCCCCCCCCCTTCTATCCCACCCTTCTCCCTAGCTATGCCACCGCTCTAAATGGTAGAATGGGGTCTTTTAAGATAGGTTTAACCTCTATAGTGCTAGTGCTTTAGAAGACTTTATGGCGGAGTTATATACAAAAACAAGTTTAAAATGGCAGCCATTTTGACAATCCAAGATGGCCGCCATAATGGCTTCGGAAAAAATGGCAACATGGATTTTTAGATTTGGCGTACTTCAAACCTTTCAAAAATATATAACATTGAAAATCTCCCAAAATTTTGAACGAAATTACATAAGAAACCAGACTAATATCTAGAGTTAATCTAGAGAGCAATCATCGTGGGTAACCCTGAGTAGCGACGGCGATTCTTCAGCCGATGCCGAATCTACCAACATCGCAGATACGGTTACCACATCTTACGCTTCTGACGGAGCTATAAACTGCTCCGAAACCAGCCGAAGGATGTACAAAAATAAAATCCATGCAAGGCATAGCACATCAATTGTGGGATTAAACGATTCCAATGGGGAAGAGAAAGATGACAGTGACGACGATTCACGTCTGTCACCGGAAACACCCCCCGCACGCAAAGCCGGCAACAAACAAGCGGTTAAAAGGAAACAAAAAACGATTTAAAAAGTGTAACTGAAAGATTAGATGAAAATATGATAGATTTGGAATTTAAAAAGTCTCAATCTAAGGACTAAAAAGTCCCTACTTGATACTCACAAAAGCAATAAATCGTTAGATTGTATTGTACTAGAACGAAAATTGAACATAGATAAATGTAATAATATGATTATGATTAGATTTCTATTTTGTATTGAACAAGCATGAGCTCAACTCAACATTCATATATCTGAATTTACGGGGTCTCAGAGATAAACGGAAAAGAAACAAAATATGGATGTGGCTCAGAAAGCAGAAATGTGACATAGCGTTATACAAGAAACCTTTCTCTCAAATGAACTGGAAGACTGCGTGCAAGCAGAATGGAACGGTACTTGCTTTTTCAATCATGGCTCGCATCATTCACGTGGAGTTATGGTTTTAATACGAAAATATCTCAATATTAATATAAACAATGTGTACACACAGTTAGGAGGCAGAGTACTAGCTTTTCGTTTACATTGTGAATAAAACGTATTTGTATGTATAAATGTTTATGCACCAACAAAGAAATGTGAGAAAAGTAATTTCTTTAAAAATGTTACACTGTGGATTAAACGCATAAACAGGACAACGATATAGTGTTAGCTGGCGGAGACTGGAAATGTGTACAAAATGGAAGGATTGATACATATGGAATGTCGCATGCCTATGTTTTAATAGAAGCCATGACAAGATTCCAAAAATGTAATCAATTAATAGATATATGGAGGAAATTTTATCCTGACAAAAAACAATTTACTTGGAGACAAATATCATTACGTATTTTCTCTAGACTTGATTATTGGTTAATTTCAAGAAATTATTCGTATTTGGTGTACTCAACGGATATTCGACCTGCCTTAAAATGTGACCACAATGCTATTTCACTGAAAATTAAAATAGCTGATGTTAAACGTGGTAAAGGATATTGGAAGTTGAATAATTCTCTTTTAAATGATGTGAAGTACGTAGATGAAATAAGACATTTAATACAACATGTAAAAAATGAATATATTGATTTGGATGCGCAAATGAAGCGGGAACTGTGTAAATCAAAGATAAAAGAATATAGTATAAAATATGCAAAAAATGAACAAAATCAAAAGAAAATGTATTGTACTAAATTGGAAAAAGATTATAAGGATATATATCAGATTGTTGATGAAAATCCTGATGATGAAAATGTTTAAAAAAATGAAGGCATTAGCAAAACAATTAGATACTTGGTATACTTATAAATGTGAATGCGCCTTCATAAGGGCAAGGGATAAATGGTTAGAACATGGTAAAAAATCATCAAGTTATTTTTTACAACTTGAAAAATCTCGTGGAATTAAGAAGGAAATTGATTGTGTTAAAGTGGATGATAATATTTTTTTGGATAGAGAAAATGTTCTTATAAAAATACGAGAATTTTATGAAAATTTGTGTTTAGAAAAAGATGAAAGAATGGACAATTATGATGATTATTTTAATGACTTAGATTTGAATACCCTAACAGATGAACAAGCAGCTGAGTGTGATGATGAAATTGAAGAGGGAGCATGTTGGAACACTATCAATTCTATGAATAGTAATAAAGCTCCAGGGGGCAATGGGCTCAGTGTCGAGTTCTATAAATGTTTTTGGCATGATATAAAGGAAATACTTATTGACAGTTTAAATGTGGGGTTTAGAAGGGGAGCGTTGTCCCCTTCACCGTCACAGTCTATTCTTACTTTGTTATATAAAAAAGGTGATAAGGCGTCATTACACAACTGGCGTACAATTTCATTATTAAATATCGATTACAAGATCGTGGCCTCTGTTCTATGTCAACGTGTTAAAATAATTATTTCATATATAATATCAGATGATCAGTCGGGATTTATAAAAGATAGAGCTGCAACTGAAAATGTTAGATTAGTTCAAGATCTTATTGATTATTGTAAGACTTCAAATACAAGTGGTGTAATTATGTTTCTTGATTTTTTTTCTTGATTTTTTTTTGCAAATGATGGTGCGTGGTGCGTGGTGCATGATTTATATTGTGGTCCTGGCTTTTGCATGTTTTTAACTTTATGTGTGTAACTTCGTCAACTACGATGTGACAGATGTGACCAGCGAAGAGTCATTTATCATCAGGAGTCATTCATCATCATTTAAAGACTTGGAACTGTGTCTTTATTTTAAGTTCTATGCAGTAAGTTGTCTGCAGTGCTCTGGAGCTCTATTGGGTACCCAGTCCCAGACATTCATTTTATAGTACTTTTACTCACTTTCTTGAGATTGTACTTGCTTTAACTATATTCACATCTACTTTTGACTTTGCTCAATACAGCCAGTCTTCAGTGAAACTCTTTTTAAATAGCCACATTGTCTGCTTTATTTGGACTTTAGAACTTCTTTTTAGTACCCTTTGAGAAGTTTTCAATTGGAGGATTAGCTTTCTGATCTAATCCCTACCAGCATTGACTAGTGCTTAGTGAACCACAATACTCCAAACAAAATGCCCAGTACCCGCACAACAGCTCAGACTCAAGAGTCTATTGACAGCCTTATGAAAAGCGACAAATTCAAAGAACTCATCAACAAAGCAGTGTCTGACATCGTTGCTGAAAAGACAAGTGAGCTGAGCGAAAAGATTGATGAGTGCCGGGGCCGAATCCTTGACCTTGAATCTAATTTGGAGAGGAAGGAGAGTGAAATCGTGCGCCTTAAAGCAGCTCTCCGCGTAGAGGGGGATGCTTCCAGTCTTCTCAAGGCCAGATGCGAAGACCAGGAGCAGTACAGCAGACGAAATAACATCCGGGTATTCGGCATCGAAGAGAAGCGTGGAGAAGACACCGACCAAGAGATCATCAATCTGGCAGAACGTCTTGGTATGGGCCTGACTACCAGCGACATCGACCGTTCACATAGAACAGGGCGGCCCAACCCAACAAATCAGCAGAATCCTGGAGGAAAGAAGGACGGTAAACTTCGCCCGCGACCAATCCTGGTCAAATTCACCAGCTATCGACAGCGTCACGCAATGATTTCAAGGAGAAAGCAGCTCAAGAAAACAGGAGTCAGCATCAGTGAAGACTTGTCGAAATTCAAGTTAAATCTCCTGCACAGCGCTGTGAAGCATCCTGCTGTGGACCAGGCATGGTCCAGCGACGGCAGAATCATCGCATTGCTCAATGCTTCAAACGGGAACAACATAACTAAACTGATCTCATGTCAACATGACCTTGATCTCCTTCCATCACACACAGGACACAGCAGCAGAGATGTAAGATGATAGTTACGTTTATAAACTTCGCCTACTTAAACCGAAATTTTTAAGCAACTTTTAAACTTCGCCTGCTGATATTTAAACATATTTATTAGTTATTTGTTGTGATGTGACCTTCCAGTCTTCACGGTTCCGGGTCTTTAACTGTATTTCGAAATATAAAGAAGGAAAAGAAAATCAAGACTCCTGATATATGGCGACCTTGCTCACATCTCACATTTCTATTTCTTTGTACAAACCAAGTTGTGATTTGTTTGCTTTTGTTTCTTGATTTTATGCTTAGAACCTGTCAAAATGTTTGTTTTCATACTCATCATGCTCAAGTGCCTTTGCACTGATATATCTTCAATATTTATAATATTTTCTTATATTTTGTTATATGGACACGAGTTCTCATACAGATAGGTGTTTTGATGCCAATGAATTGAATGGTGCTTTGCGCTCATACTCAGATAATTTGTTTTCAGTCTTACATATCAATTGCAGAAGTCTTTATAGAAATTATGTTGAAATTGAAACTCTGTTACAATCATTTTTGTTTAAATTTAGAATAATTGCTTTAACGGAAACATGGTTTAACAGTGAAGATAATGTTGATAGACTATTTGATGATTACATTTATAAGGGAACCAGTAGAACAGGGAAAAGAGGAGGAGGAGTTGGTTTTTGTATACACAATCAAATATCTTTTAATGTTCGTCATGATTTAAATGTATTTAATGATGTATGTGAAAGCTTTTTTATTGAGATACCCAAACGAGGGAAGAATCTACTAATTGGTGTTTTTTATCGTCCACCTAGCTATTCGATTGATCAATTTGTCAATGTTCTGATACAATCCTTAAATAATATTGAGAGTGAACATAAAGATTGCATTTTACTCGGTGACTTTAATGTTGACCTAACAAAGGTTGATTTATCTAATTCTGTAAATGTATTTCTTGAAGCTTTATTTTCTTTCTCTTTTTACCCTTTGATAGAGCAGCCAACCAGGATTACTGAAACATCAGCCACACTCATAGACAATATTTTTGTTAATTTTTCTCATGATATTTTGTCTGGTACAATATTATCTGATATTTCCGACCATCTGCCCATATGTTCATTTTTTGATTTTGTATTTAATGATAAATGCCCACTTACTATCAAAAAAAGAAATATGTCTACTTTGAATGTAAATAAATTTATTTGTAAATTATCTGAATTGAATTTTAATTATTATATTAGCTCCACGTCTGAACCAAATGTAATTTATGATTATTTTATTGAGAAAGTTTCATTACTTTATGAATCTTGCTTTCCTCTTGAAGAGTGTGTAATTAAGCAAAGCAATGAAAAGTGGTTTACATCTGACTTAAAGAAAATGTCAAGTAAAAAAAATTGTTTGTATAGAAAATGTTTAAAACATCCCTCTGATTATCGTAAAAGAATTTATAAATCATTTAAAAATAAATATGTAAAAGCTATTAAAAAAGCTAAAAGGAATTATTTTGCTCAGAAATTTTATACATTTAAGGGGAACATGAAAGCAACATGGAAGACAATAAATAATATTTTGAATGGAAAGAAAAAATGTTCAATTGATAAGAAGCAAACATTTATAGATGGTGATAAGATATTAAAGGAGGGGCGCAATCCCGGCTTTGATTCAGCTTTATAGCTTTGAATATGTGCCTTTATTGATATACCACATTCTTTTCTTTTTTTTTATCCTTAAGTTGGGCAAAAAAGGAAAATTTCATGCACATTTTTGGCTCTTTTTCGCGTCGGCGTTCCATACTCCTAAAAAAGTAATTTTAGCGGAGCGATGAGCTCATGAGTCATGACGTCACCTGCAGGCAATAACACGGAAGAGCGAGAATTGTTTACAACGTGGTTCAATGCAAACACTTTGACTTGCTAGTAATACAAACTCGTATTTGCTTGAAAATTGAGGATTAACTGAAATTGCCTCAGGAATGAATTTTAGCAAGATGCAGCAACACATCTAAGGAAAGTATTAGCCTGCACCGTTTTCCATAAAGATCCACGTATGAGGCGGATTTAGAAGTCAAAGGTTAAATTAACGAGGGCCGACTGGGAAGGACCTAGCGAGTGTGTGCAGGTCTGCCAGAGTTTCGGGGGGCCGCGCGGCAAGACAGGTTATGCTCTCGCGTGCTAGCTGCCGCGACAACTACCTATTACAAGTTCTGAAAAGTAACGAAAATGCAAGATTATTACAATCGCACCTATTCTAGACTATTTCTTAATTTACTTACATGTTTGCATGGCTTTTCAAACAAATACAAGAACGATTACCTTAGATGGACAAATCTATCACTTTCGCGGCCTCTTTGACAATGTTTATTGTTTTTTTCTCTGTCGGCATTCTAATGCCGACAGAGAAAAAAAAAAATAAATGAACTGAACTTAGCGCTCTTTTGTAGTTTTGTTGTTAATTTGCAAACGGCGTAGACTACGTTTATGATATCGATGCCCAGAAATTGATTGACTATGTTCAACCTCCCGCACGCTCGCCAACGACTTGAGTTTTGGATTTGTTTACCTCGGGGAAAAGTAATATTTTGCTCAAAACTGAGGTAATTCTGAATGTTCTGTAAATATATTTCCGTAAATATTGTTAAATAGATCCATCAAAGCAATGATGCTTTTCATTTTATTGCCGCATAAAAAGATGAATTTGAGTGCGAAACACCGCATTTTTGTACACAATGTTTTGAGACGTGATCGGATGAAGCCGCCACTTATTATGGTTAGGCTAGGCCTGGGCGCTAGCCGCAGCGCTCGTGCGTGCTGATGGCCGGAAGACCTGTCTGCGAGGGGGCTGGGTATACGATTGCTATAATCATATCGGAGACTTCCTCGAAGCGATTTTAGAGTGAGTATGCGCCTTTATTTGGCGATTATATTTGTTGTATTTGTGGAGACAAATAATGAAATAAGAATTATAATAATGGTGTCTGCAATTATGGGGAAATTGTCATGAATTTGCTCAGCCACGCTCAACAAATCTGTTCGGTTGCACCTCTATCACTTCCATTCCATTTTGGCTGCCGACGCACAATTTGGAATTTTATCTTCAGGAACTGTCAATTCAAAACTCGATTCTGACTCTGATCCAGATCTTTCGTCTAATTCACGCTCACTGTTAGAATCAGATGAATCTGGGTGTGGATCCTCCATAATTATAAACTCAAACAAATGTATGTAGATATTGAAAAAAATCGAAATAATATCTCTCTGTCAATGTGATTAGATGCGCTCAGCGTGTACGTCTATGACAATTAGAGTATCGGGGATCCTGTGATTGCCTGCAGATGACGTCACAACTATGACGTCATTTTTCTTCGCCCGAACTCAATTTTTTTGGGGGGCACTTTCAAAGTAAATGTTCAGGTCCTCATATCATTTATAAATAATTTTCCAAGTGCAAAACAGTTGTTTTATTCGAAATCTACATGTAAGTGGCTTTCTGAAGGGCTAAAATGCCATTTTCAGCTGATTTTCTTGACACCATACCTTTAAAAGATAATAAGGAAATTGCAGATGGATTTAATAAATTTTTTGTTGAGGTCGGCCAAAACCTTGCCCAGAATATCAATAGCGATACGCCACCATTCTCATCTTATTTAAATGAATGGTTTCCTAACTCATTATTTTTAACACCAATTACATGTAAGGAAATAATTGATATTGTTTTATTATTTAAAAATGGCAAAGCACCAGGACATGATTCATTTGATAATGATGTAATTAAGAAAAGTATTCATATTTTATGTGAGCCTTTGTGTAAAATTTTTAATCTTTGTTTTGAAAAGGGAATTTTCCCTACTCAATGTAAATTATCAAAAGTAATACCCATATTTAAAAGTGGATCAAAAGACAGTTTTAATAATTATCGACCGATATCATTACTTACATGCTTCAGTAAAATTTTAGAGAAATGTATAAATAATAGATTATTAGCGTTTTTAAAAAGAAATCAAGTTTTTTATGATAAACAATTTGGGTTTCGGGAAAATTACTCTACCGTTCATGCAGTAACTGACTTTTTGATAAATTTAAATGAAGCAATTGAACACAAGGAAATTATGATTGGTTTGTTCTTAGATTTACGAAAAGCTTTCGATAGCATAGATCATGAAATACTTTTTAAGAAATTATATTATTATGGTATTCGAGGCTTGCCTCTCATGTTATTTAAAAGTTATATGAATGAAAGATATCAATATACTGTTTTTAATTTTGAACAATCTGAAATATTACCAATCACGTGTGGTGTACCACAGGGTTCGATTTTGGGTCCTATTTTATTTTTAATTTATGTAAATGATCTTAAATGTTCTTCTTAAATTATTGCAGTTCATAATGTTCGCTGATGATACTAGTGCTTTTTGTAAACATAGGTCTTTAGAATGTTTAGAAACTATAATGAATTCGGAATTAAAAAAGGTTCATAATTGGTTTTTAAGTAATAAACTTGCTTTAAATATACAGAAAACTCATTTTATGATTTTTGGTAGCAATTCAAATGTTGTGATTAATATAAAAATTAATGATATTGAAATAGATAGAGTAAATTCAATTAAGTTTCTTGGTGTCACAATTGATGAAGATTTGAAATGGAAGAATCATGTTAATAATATCTTGTCTATAATCTCTAGAAATATTGGTGTTATGAATAGAATGAAAGATTTTCTCCCTGAACATGTATTAATATTGTTATATAATTCATTGATACTCCCATATTTGAATTATTGTAATATAAATTGGGGTTCTTGCAATAAATATTTATTAGATAGAATATATAAATTACAAAAAAGAGTTATTAGAATCATTACACAATCTTCATTTTTATCACATACTAGGCCTCTGTTTTTGAAATGTAAAATACTACCTATTTTTGAATTGTATAAATATAATTTGGGTATCTTCATGTACTCATACCATAATAAAATGCTACCTGTCAATTTTAATGCACTTTTTAGTCAAAATATTGATGTTCACTCATATAATACAAGGTCTAAATTTGACTATCGCTCTAACTATGGCCGCTCATTATTTTCTAGAATGAATATTGTTTATACTGGACCAATGTTATGGAACTCTTTACCAGCTGAATTTAAAGAAAGCAAATCTCTTAATACATTTAAATTGAAACTTAAAAATTATTTATTGAAGTCTCTGTAAACTCTTGTATGTATAATAGCATTTCGACAGGTTATGTGTATGTGCTCTTTTTTTAGTGTATAACTTGTATTGTTTATATAGTCTTAGATTAGTATACGTTTTGTTGTTGTTGTTGTTCTGTGTTAGTCGCGACCAGACCGGGTGTCTAGGTTCAGGTTGCTTTTAGGGATCAATCTTATAAGTTTTTTTCAAAACTTTTTTTGATTCCTCCATTTATTCATTTTGTTGTTTGCGTGTCTTATGATTGTTTACTATGTCATTCTTTATACTATGCCAATTGTTCTACTTTGTTGTTGTTTTTTAAATGAATTGTGGAAATAAAATCAAATCAAATCAAATCAAATCAAATTTTAGAAAAGCTTTCGATAACGTCAAACATGATTATTTTATTTAATAGTAATATTTAAAAGAATGAATTTTAAATCATCATTTATTAAATGGGTTAAAGGGATCTAGTAACTGTGTTGACATGTGCAAACAATGATGAATGGTTGATGCAATGTATATTGTTGTTATCTTATATGTCCACAGGGTATTGTGTGAAAATTTAAAGTCAAATGGACATTGTATGGCCAAGTAATGAGCGAAAATGCAAAGTCATATTCAGTAACTGACTTTGTACACGGAAGAGAAACTCGCCCGGAGTTTTTCTTATCTGAACACTTCAATCATATATACATGTCTTTGTAACGAAAGGGAGATTTGAAAAATCGAAACCTGTCCCATGATTTTATTGTTAATACGAATACAACAAGGTTTAAGGGAACCGCTATAATTAAAATTGTATTTTGAGGATTTGGACAATGTTACTAAGTCCCTTTAAAACATTCTATAGCAATGCTTGTGGACGTGTACATAATTATGGATGGCTCTCGCAAAAGTTTTGTATTGAGTGTGGAGTTCGACAAGGTTATCCATTGTCGGCTCTTTTATTTATTATTGTTGCAGAAGTGTTGGCTACAAAGATAAGGCAAAATGAATTTATAAAAGGTATTGAGTTGATAAATTATATTAAAGTGGGTTACATGGTAAAATAAATTAGAATCGTCCAGTATGCTGACGATACTGTAATATTTGTTGATTCGGAAGAATCAGTGAGATGTGTTATGGAAGAAGTAAATAGATTTGGTGACAATGCAGGTCCAAAGGTTAATTGGGATAAATCGGATATAATGGTATTAACAGATGATATAATAATAGAAAATTTGAAATGCAGTGACGCACCAGTGAAATGTTTGGGAGTTTTTGTTGGTAAAAATAATGACGAAATTGTTCGACTAAACTGGGCGGGAAGAATTAAAAAGATAACAAATATTTTAAATTTATGGAAAAAAAGAAGACTAACATAATTTGGGAAAGTAACAATAATACAATTATTAATAGCCTCACAATTTGTATATATTTCGACATCTGTAGGCCTACCAGTACCAAATTACATTTTGAAGGAATTGAATGGGTTGATATTTTCCTTTTTTATGGAACTCTATGATAGATAAAGTTAAAAGAAGTGTTATTATAAACGAGGAAATAGCAGGGGGTTTAAATATGGTTGATATAGAATTGAAATGTAATTATTTACGTTTATCGTGGATATCAAAAATTTTGAGCGATAAGGATGAAGCATGGAAGATATTGTTTTCTTATTGGACAAGTAAGATTGGGGGTTACCCATTGTTATTAAAATATAATTGTAATACAAAAGACATTGTTTTACTTGCAAATAAATTTAAGCTACCCGCGTTTTATTTGGATTTCGTTTGTATATGGAGTAAATTACGATTTATTGATTTGCTACATGTAACGGAAATAGAAAACCAAGTGTTATGGTATAATAGTAATATAAAATGTAAAAAGTATATGTTATATTTTCAAACATGGATTAATTTAGGCATCATTAAAGTAAAAGATGTAATTAGAAATGGTCAATGGTGGGAATTAAAAGATATCTTTCCAGACAATATAGCAAGTAATTTATTGTATAATTTCAATTTTGTTAAATTGAAAAAGTCTTTTCCGAAATGTTGGTTAGATAAACTACAAGAAAGAGCACCACAAAATAATAATAACGACGGTTTGTTTGAAATTTCAGCAGGAAATTCGATTGATATCAATATTATGAAAGCAAGACATTTTTATTCTGTTCTTATAAAAATGAAACGAACGAAGCCATTATTTTGTTTTTATTGGCAAGTCTACTTTGCATTACCAGAAGATTTTATATGGAATGATGTTTTATTATTTAAATTGAAACAAATATCGGTTAATACAATTAAGCAATTTAACTTTAAACTCTTACATAGAATATTACCTTCGAAAGCAAATTTATTTAAATGGAAAATATTGAATGAAAATAAATGTGATGTTTGTAATTGTGTTAACACAACATTGCACATGTTATTACGTTGAAAAGCGATAAAAATTCTTTGGAAAATAATAGAAAATATAACTTTTCATATGTATAAAACAATAGTTCGTATTGATGAAAAGGTTATTATATTAGGTGTGCAAAATGTTATTATTAATATTACTGAGTTTGTCATTTATAGAAATTATATTGCATTTGTTAATGATAAGTCAAACAATTATTTTAAAACCAATATATTATTGAAAGAAGTTAGAATAGAAATAATTTGTTTTGTTTGTGTAATTGTTCTTACCTTCGAAACAAATTAAGAAATGTAAAAGGAATACGGCAACTATAAAAAGGATCATTTATGAGACATAACGCATTAATATAATACAAAGAGGGAGAGGGGACGGGGGAGAGATGCAATCCAAGACATCCAGATTTCGAAAATGTTTAATATATTCTGGCAATTTCCATCACATATTCGAAGTATTTTTACTCAAAACACATATTGTGTGGACAAATAAATACACAAATTATGGTATTTAGATTTTAGTCAACATAATAATCTATAGACCGTACGATATTATGACCGTCTGTCAGAAAATGTTATACGCCTCTTTTTTTATATCGGGAGAGTTGCGGGAGTCCTCCCACCTCTCTGATCACATGGTACAAGGGTAACCATGGTAACATATATATATATATATGTATATACAGGCGGCTTGCATTGTTCGTAACTCCTTCCCCATGAATTAATTGAGTACAAAGGGCCGAGAGATTGGCTTGCCAATGACCTGAATTTGGATCTGTCTTCAATCTTCCCCGTGGCCTAGTGGTTAAGGCGTCAGCGTTCCAAGCTGGAGACCCGGGTTCGAGTCCTGGCGGAGACCAATTTTTCGACCAGTGCCTTTTTTCATTTGGAGGAGTAAAGGGAGGAACAATGCTTATTAAGCTACGCCTATTATTCTTCCTTCTCAATCATTTATGATTATTCCTTGCATTATTTAAATATTGGAAGAAACCAAAGCTGTATGTATTAGTTCACCTTTCGTTTATATATATATATATATATATATAGTAGAAAGAAGGGCTGCTGGTGAGGCGTAGCTAGCTAGCTACGCCTCACCAGCAGCCCTTCTTTCTACTTAATATGTTCACTACTGGTATCCAAACGTGTACGTGGGTTAAAGCACTCTTCGCTTTATATATATATATATATATATATAAGCCGGAGACCCAGGTTCGAGTCCTGGCGGAGACCAATTTTTCGACCAGTGCCTTTTTTCATTTGGAGGATTAAAGGGAGGAACATTGCTTATTAAGCTACGCCTACTATTCTTCCTTTCAATCATTTATGATTATTCTTTGCAATTATTTAAATATAGGAAGAAACCAAAGCTGTATGTATTAGTTCACTTCTCGCTTGTAATATATGTTTCAACTAATACTTGAATCACTGTATCGTGATCCAGCTGAGGTAAAGGCGGCTTGCATTGTTTGTAACTCCCTCCCCATGAATCAATTGAGTACAAAGGGCCGAGAGATTGGCTTGCCAATGACCTGAATTTGGATCTGTCTTCAATCACACGGTCCCCGTGGCCTAGTGGTTAAGGCATCGGCGTTCCAAGCCGGAGACCCAGGTTCGAGTCCTGGCGGAGACCAATTTTTCGACCAGTGCCTTTTTTCATTTGGAGGATTAAAGGGAGGAACATTGCTTATTAAGCTACGCCTACTATTCTTCCTTTCAATCATTTATGATTATTCTTTGCAATTATATATATATATATATATATAAATGCAAGGAATAATCATAAATGATTGAGAAGGAAGAATAATAGTAGGCGTAGCTTAATAAGCAATGTTCCTCCTTTTAATCCTCCAAATGAAAAAAGGCATTGGTCGAAAAATTGGTCTCCGCCAGGACTCGAACCTGGGTCTCCGGCTTGGAACGCCGATGCCTTAACCACTAGGCCACGGGGACCGTGTGATTGAAGACAGATCCAATTCAAGTCATTGGCAAGCCAATCTCTCGGCCCTTTGTGCTCAAGTATTCATGGGGAAGGAGTTAAGAACAATGCAAGCCGCCTTACTTCAGCTGGATCACAATAGAGTGATTCAAGTATTAGTTAGAACATATATATTTAAGCGAAAAGTGAACTAATACATACAGCTTCGGTTTCTTCCAATATATAAATAATTGCAAGGAATAATCATAAATGATTGAGAAGGAAGAATAATAGTAGGCGTAGCTTAATAAGCAATGTTCCTCCTTTTAATCCTCCAAATGAAAAAAGGCACTGGTCGAAAAATTGGTCTCCGCCAGGACTCGAACCTGGGTCTCCGGCTTGGAACGCCGATGCCATAACCACTAGGCCACGGGGACCGTGTGATTGAAGACAGATCCAATTCAAGTCATTGGCAAGCCAATATCTCGGCCCTTTGTGCTCAAGTATTCATGGGGAAGGAGTTAAAAGCAATGCAAGCCGCCTTACTTCAGCTGGATCACAATAGAGTGATTCAAGTATTAGTTAGAACATATATATTTAAGCGAAAAGTGAACTAATACATACAGCTTCGGTTTCTTCCAATATATAAATAATTGCAAGGAATAATCATAAATGATTGAGAAGGAAGAATAATAGTAGGCGTAGCTTAATAAGCAATGTTCCTCCTTTTAATCCTCCAAATGAAAAAAGGCACTGGTCGAAAAATTGGTCTCCGCCAGGACTCGAACCTGGGTCTCCGGCTTGGAACGCCGATGCCATAACCACTAGGCCACGGGGACCGTGTGATTGAAGACAGATCCAATTCAAGTCATTGGCAAGCCAATATCTCGGCCCTTTGTGCTCAAGTATTCATGGGGAAGGAGTTAAAAGCAATGCAAGCCGCCTTACTTCAGCTGGATCACAATAGAGTGATTCAAGTATTAGTTAGAACATATATATTTAAGCGAAAAGTGAACTAATACATACAGCTTCGGTTTCTTCCAATATATAAATAATTGCAAGGAATAATCATAAATGATTGAGAAGGAAGAATAATAGTAGGCGTAGCTTAATAAGCAATGTTCCTCCTTTTAATCCTCCAAATGAAAAAAGGCACTGGTCGAATATATATATATATATATATATATATATATATATATATATAAGCGAGAAGTGAACTAATACATACAGCTTTGGTTTCCTCCAATATTTAAATAATGCAAGAAATAATCATAAATGATTGAGAAGGAAGAATAATAGGCGTAGCTTAATAAGCATTGTTCCTCCCTTTAATCCTCCAAATGAAAAAAGGCACTATACATGTATAGAGTGGTGAAGTGTGATGTCATAAGTGGAAGTGATGTCATAAACATTTGGTTTAGAATGTTTTTAATTTGGACTTCATTTTCAGAAAAAGCATATAACAATTAATGTCCAAATACCGAAAATCAAAGGAATATGTTACGTATTGGTTGAGATATGTCCATCCGAATGATTTTTTTGTCAATGGGCAATCAGTGTTATAGTGCACTGGTTCACAAAATTCCCATTTGAACCAATCAGATTTGCGCAATTAGTCACATATTCTGACTTTATCGTGTATTTACGAATTAATCGCAACTTTACAATTGATTGCAACTCTTCCTGTAACGGAGCACATGTGTAAATAAGACAAAAGAAACAAATGTACTCAGCGCAAACTTTTGCACAGGAGATCAAGAAGGGATCGAAGCTTGATAAAGGGATTAAGTAACATTGTCAAAACCCTCAAAATCCAATTGGAATTCTAGCAATTCCCCCATACCTTGTTGTATTCGTATTTATAACAATAAAAACATGGTACAGGTTTCGGTTTTTCAAATTTCCCTTTCGATAAAAAGATATTTACGATTGAAGTGATCAGATGTTAAATTATCCACTGGACCGCGAAAACTGTGTACAGAGTGAGTGCAATGAGTAAGTGAATACCACTTTGCATTTTGTCTCATTACTCGGCCATATAATGTCCATTTAACTTGAATATGTGTACCCAGTGGACATATCAGATAACAACTATATACATTTGATCAACCAATCATAATGTAGGTTTTCCCGCTCAATTTCGCGATTGTGTCAATTGATAATAGGAGCAAAGGAATTCGCACCGTACCAAAGCGACATTCGAATTCGTAAATAGTCGTTCAAAAACACGTAGGAGCGAGTGAATTTGCACAAAGTGCATACCTTTTCATCAATGGTCATTCGAATTCGCGAAAGGGCAGTTGACAGTTGGCTGCACATTCGCGAATTCGAATGCCCATAAACGAACTTCTGTGTCTATTCACGAAAGCGTGTGCGTATGCATGAATTCGCATGCACTTATTCGGAATTTGGAAGACCGATACCAACGATTACGCGGCAATGCGCGAATTCGAATGACCCTAAATGAATTCGATTGAAAAAGAGCAAAATTTAGCGGGAAAACCTATAGTTTGCACATGTCAACAAAGTTATACTAGATCCATTCAATCAGTAATATAAGTGTACTTTACATCCTAGCTAATGTTAGTATAGCAATACATTCAAAACAAGTTAAAACATTCATACTACAGTACATTTCCTCCCAATAATACATGTACTGTATGTCTGAATTTAACCCAATAAACATAAATTACACTAATTTGACAAAATAATATGTTAACAATGGACTGGTTTCATGCATACTTACAAATACAAAGTGACCAGGTTTCACTCTGAAAAAAAATTGCTTCGGTCGTTTTCCATGAACGAGTGAAAAGACAATTTTTTCTTCGATGATTATCACAAAAAAAAGATGGTTATGTTGATATAACTCGAGTATATTTGAAGCAAATTCTGCCAGGCTTCGCCAAGCTATCCTCGTTCCGGATCGACGGGCGGCTATTTTATTCAGTGAAGGCTTCAGGAATTTATATGAATTATTCGATTTGAACAAAAGATGGATACTGTATTTTTCGCTGGTTATTGGTGAAATTGCCCGCAACGATCAAAACACCGTTCGCTTGTTGTAAGCTAGGAAACAAGAATGCATGGTTTCGCGAGCTAACTGCAGAAGGTGTTGTGCGGTGTGATGGTTTGGCGTAGCTATATACCATGCAGGAGGGTTCGCATGGGGTAAGCCCCCTATAGAGTGGTGAAGTGCATTGTCATCTATGACGTCATAAACACCTATTTTTTAGAATTTCAAATTTGAACTTCATTTTCAGAAAGAGCATAAAAATAAATGTTTAAATACTGACAATCAATTGAGTATTTTAAGTATTGGCTGAGATATGCCCATCCGAAGTATTCTTTTATTCCAATATGCAATCAGTGCTATAGTGCACTGGTTCATGCTCTTTATGAACCAGTGCACTATAACACTGATTGCCCATTGAAGTAAAATTGATTTGGATGGGCATATCTCAGCCAATACTTAACATATTCAATTGATTTTCTGTATTTAGACATTATTTTTCATGCTCTTTTAGAAAATGAAATTCAAATTTGAAAATGCTTTTATGACGTCATGGCTTCTGTACTCTATATGGAAAACATTCCTCCTCTTATTCTATCCTTACTCCGATGGGGAGAAATAATTTTATGTCAGTATAATGTGGTTTCCGGCATAGTTAGTTTGTTTTGGCTCACACACGATACCCCCCTCTCATGCGATGCCGTATACAAAAAAGTATTGCTATATATTATTTTTAGCCTGCCCCTCCCCCATCCCCGGGTCTGCTTTAATCTTTTCTACGCCACTGGCCCAATGAAGCCGTACACGGTTTTATCATATATTCTTGTTTCTATTTCTACAATCAAAAGCGCAAATAGATACATAAAAACAAGCCATATTGAACTACAATAAAAACACACTTTCATCATATAATCGACCCATAATTAATTACATATTCCTTAATAAGTTGAAGTTTACGAAACTTAACATGCATAATGTGCAATATACGGGGAAACCAAAACAAATTAGTAGAAAAGATCATGAAGATACCCATTGTTCCTGGTGGTGATTTATGCATTATCAAAAGGTAAAATTAAAAAAAGGAAGAACATAATTAAACTAATGTTGTATGTTCTTAAGTACATAATCCGTACATAAATCAAAGGTGCACCTGTGAAGTGTCAGATATTGCCCAAAATTAGACTTCAATTCTATATATACCAAAATCATTGTTAGATAATTATGTCTGAATGATGTGTGAAAGTTTCGTTGAAAAAGAACACTGCTTTCCTGGTTAAAAAAGCGAATATATGCGTCAGCTTTTACAACAAAGTACTGTACAGCATGTCCCAGAAGTATTACAATGGGACTCTGCAACGATAACGTTAAAGATAGTAGATCAATCAGAATGATATTTCAGGGTATGAAACTATAACTGATTACCTACATCTTTTTTTTTTCTTTTCTTTTTATTGCTTCAAATAAAACAAATTTACAATCGTTGATCGTTATTACATTCGACCTGCATATCAAAAACAATACAATTCAAAATAAACAATTGAAAATGAACAAAAGAGTAATCAATATCAAATTAAATGAGAGGTCTTCACTTTTTTGCGTGTGTATGCTGTTTTCCTTTTCTGGAAGCAATTATATATTCTACGTGTTGGAGAAAATCAAGTTCTTTTGTAACACGTAAAAAGGATACATTTTTTTCTTCGAACTTTGTTTTATAAATAAAATATTTTGCATAAAATATAATTGTATTAGTCAGATGGTGAGTTTTCTCGCCAAAACCAAAACAAATGTCTAAATATGAGAACTGTTGAGTATACACATTTTTTCTTAATAACCAAGCATTTATATCTGACCAAAATTGTTAAACTTTAGAACATGTACAAAACAAGTGCAACAAACTTTGTGGTTCTTTTTTACAGAAATTACAGACTGGGGAGTTGTGTATGCCTATTTTATATAAATAATCATTCGTCGCCAAACGACGGTGAATAAATTTAAATTGAAATACACGACTCTTTGTGTCTAGTGTTACCCAATATACAATTCCGAATCGATTCTGCCATTGAATTAACTCTCTCAAATTTACATTCAAGTCAAATGACCATTTTTCACACTGATTTGTATTCGATAAATTTATACAAAATGTAGACACTATTTTTTCATAACAGGCCTTTGTTACTTTTTTAGATGTAATAAATTGTGTGTATCCATCTTCTTCTATTTCTTGTTCTACATCACCTATTTTCAATGTTCTTTTCCATCCCTTTTTTATACAAGATAGCAAAATATTCTAAATAACATTCATTATTCAACTGTAAAGATTCTTGTAATTCCAAATATAGTTTAAATGATCCATCCATATTTACTATATCTTTTACAAACAGAATGCCTGCATCAAACCAATTTGTATACATAACTATTTTTCTATCTATTTTAATATGAGAGTTATTCCATAGCGATTGATTCATAATATCTTTAAATTTCACGGGATTATAGTATCTATAATATGACCAAGCACAAAGAACATCTTTCCCAAAATCCATTTATGCCACTATAATTCAAATCATTTCCTACAAAATTACACAAGAATATATACACGCCACCTATTTTGTTAGTATTGGCGTTAAACAATTTTTTCCAATGACCATCATTTCGTTCGTCCAAAACTCGTTTATTTACCCATGTCATTTTTAAGGCGTTACAAAAACTTTCTATATGCGTCATTTTTAATCCACCATCATTCAAATTATTATACATAATACTTCTCTTTATTCGGTCGCCTTTATTATTCCAAATAAATTTAAATAATCTTTTTTGAAGAGTATCAAAAACCTTTTTGGGTGGGTTAGGGGTGTTGCTAAACAAGTATACAAACTTAGGAATTACAAGTGCTTTAATTACTGCAATTTTCCCAACTAATGATAAACTCCGATTACTCCAAACTTTTAATAAATTATCCGTTACTTTCAATTTGTCTTTAAAATTGTAATCATATAAATCAAATTCACCTGAGACAGGTATTTGTATACCTAAATACATGAATGAATCAGACACCCATTTAAATTTCCTATCTATACAAAACGTACCTTGAAAGTTGCCTAAACGAACAATATTACTCTTCTCTATGTTTATACTTGCTGTGATAAAATATCACAGCATTTTTTCTAAATTGCCCTACATGTTATCTTGCAGATAACCCTATTCGATTTGCTTCAGTGGTCATGGAGAATGAGGATCTTTTGTCAATCATATCATGTGTTCATTTTTGTTCATAACGCTTGAACACAATGGGCAATGCGTCTCCTTATGTACAAAACCTGGAGGGAAGGAACATCTGACATGATTAACAAAAAAATCCTCATTCTCCACGACCACTGAAGCAAATCGAATCAGATGCAAGATGTACGTAATAAGTTATAGTTTCATACCCTGAAATATCATTATGATTGATCCACTATCTACCTAGTAGGATTTATTAACAAGATCCTATCCAACCGCAGCTTTGTCCTGAAGACCAGCAACGGACAGTCCAGTCGCCCCCGACGTCTCAGAAACGGACGCCCCCAAGGTTCAGTCATGGCACCAACGCTCTTCAACATTTACATCAGTGATATGCCCAAGACTGCCGCACAACAGTACAGCTACGCAGACGACCTTGCTCTCTTCCACTCGGACGAAATATGTTGAAAAGTTGAAGACGTCCTAACATCTGACACGGCTAAGATCGCGAACTACCTGAAGACCTGGAGACTAAAGCTGGGAACTGCAAAAACAACTGCAACTGCCTTCCACCTCAACACCAAAGAAGCAAACCGCCAGCTCACAGTCAAAGTCAACGGGAACCCACTGCCCTACACCCCCACCGCAACATACCTTGGAGTAAAACTAGACAGACAGCTGCCCTTCAAACCACACCTAGATTCACTCCGAGCCAAAGTTTCATCTAGGAACAACCTACTCCGCCGCCTTGCGGGCACCACCTGGGGTGCTAAAACTCCCACACTTCGTACTGGCGCCCTCGTACTAGTCTACAGTGCTGCCGAGTATGCTGCCCCTGCGTGGTGCCGCAGCTCACACACGCCCAAATTGGACACCACCCTAAACGAAACTATGAGGATCATCAAAGGATGACTCAGACCCACACCAACTGACCTCTTATCAGTGCCCGCTGGTATCGCGGATCTATCCCGAAAGGACTGGGTCACCCTCAACAGGCTCTGCACAGGGGTCGTCAGGTTCAACGGCAGCATGCACCGCTGGGGACTCAGACCTTATCCGGCTTGTACATGTGGAGCACCCGAGCAGACTGCCTCCCACATCATTGAAGAGTGCCCAATCCTTCGCCCACCTGGCCACCCAAACCCAGATTTAACCAACTTGGACCCCGACACCGTTAATTGGTTGCACAATTTGCGTGATGTTGCATAGAAGCTGCGCTGCCTCATACACAAGAAGAAGAAGAAGAACCTACATCTTGCAGAAAACCCTATTCGATTTGCTTCAGTGGTCATGGAGAATGAGGATCTTTTGTCAATCATGCCATGTGTCCATTTTTGTTCATAACGCTTGAAAACAATGGGCAACGCGTCTCATTATATACAAAACCTGGAGGGAATGGACATCTGACATGATTGCCAACAGATCCTCATTCTCCACGACCACTGAAGCAAATCGAAATAGATCCAAGATGTAGGTAATAAGTTATAGTTTATAGATTGATCCACTATCTTTAAAGTTATCGTTGCAGAAAGTCCCATTGTAATTAATTTTGGGACATGTTGTAAAACGCGTATGAGGTTTATGACCTTTCCTTAACGCTCTTGAGCTGAATGATTAGTCATGATAGATATCGTCATACTAAAGGGGCATTACAAAAAACTCTATTAGATCCATATTTGATTCTTCTCTTACCATTAGCCAAACAGCACGGCAGAAGAGAAAATAATGTGGAAGTTCCAAGTAATTTTCGTGGAGTTACACACATCAAAATAATTATTATCATAAGTAAATTACGCTGGAACCAGTTTCATTTAGTTATTGCGGAAATATAACAATTTGATTTGTTTTTCATAATGATTCACGCGTGGCAGTATTTCTCGCAGTTGATATTGCCCGAGCGGTATGATTTTATTAGTACGTCGCAAATATCACCGGACGTGTAGGCCTAATCGGCTAATGCATGTGCTCCTCAATTTATAAAAACAGTCAAACAATAACATGCATGATATGTGAAAACAATTAATTATATAAATAAATCATACTCGTAATCAGTATGTGACGTTACCGTGCACGCTGACTATAAGTTTATTGGTGAAAGAGAGAGGGGCGTAATATACTGTTTGTATGGTATGGGAAGATGAGAGAGGGGGTGTGGAGGGAATGAAAGAGACAAGACATGAGAGAGGGTATAACAGGGACCGCGGAATGGTTTTGAGAGTGGGGGGGGGGGGGGGGCTGATCAGCCCCCCCCCCCCCCCCCCCGGTTCCGCGGTCCCTGTATAAGAGAGGAGGGGAAGGGGCAAGAGAGTGGGAGGAAAGAGACAAGGCGTGAGAGAGGGTAAGATGAGAGGGGGAAGGGAAAAGGGAGGGGGTGAGGAAAGAGACAATGCGTGAGAGAGGGTAAGAGGGGAGGGGGAGGGTCAAGGGAGGGGGAGGAGGAAAGAGACAATGCGTGAGAGAGGGTAGGAGGAGAGGGGGAGGGTCAAGGGAGGGGGAGGAGGAAAGAGACAAGGTGTGAGAGAGGGTAAGAGGGGAGTGGGAAGGGTCAAGGGAGGGGAGGAGGAAAGAGACAAGGAGTGAGAGAGGGTACGAGGGGAGTGGGAAGGGTCAAGGGAGGGAGATGAGGAAAGGGAGACAATGTGTGAGAGAGGGTAAGAGGAGAAGGGGGAAGGGACAAGGGAGGGGGAGGATGAAAGAGACACAGCATGAGAGAGGGTAAGATGGGAGGGGGAAGGGTCAAGGGGGGGAGGAAAGAGACAAGGCGTAAGAGAGGGTAAGAGGGGAGGAGGAAGGGACAAGGGAGGGAGAGGAGGAAAGAGACAAGGTGTGAGAGAGGATAAGAGGGGAGCGGATGGACAAGGGAGGGGGGGGGAGAACAGAGACAAGGTGTGAGAGAGGGTAAGAGGGGAGGGGAATGGACAAAGGAGTGTAGGAGGCAAGAGACAAAGCTTGAGAGAGGGTAGGAGGAGAGGGGGAGGGTCAAGGGAGGGGGAGGAGGAAAGAGACAAGGTGTGAGAGAGGGTAAGAGGGGAGGGGAATGGACAAAGGAGGGTAGGAGGCAAGAGACAAAGCTTGAGAGAGGGTAGGAGGAGAGGGGGAAGAGTCAAGGGAGGGGGATGAGGAAATAGACAAGGTGTGAGAGAGGGTAAGATGGGAGGGGGAAGGGTCAAGGGAGGGTTGGGAGGAAAGAGACAATGCGCCAGAGATTGTTTTAGCCTTTTTTATAAAAAAATTGTGTTAATTGTATTTTTTGTTATTTGTTATCTGGTAGCCGGTGTGAACTATTTTGAATACAAATATATTCATGGATATTTCAGCTGTTTCTTAACCGATTTTGATAAAATACAGTTTATTTTGTCATTCAAATTGTATGTTCTTTCGAATTTAACAGTCAGTTTTTTCATTTTCTCACGAAAAAATATAGGGGGGCACATCGGGAAATACCAATACTCACTACCTTTAAAGCAGAATGTTACTCTGCACTGTTACGACGTGACGTCACCATCACGTGTCTGGTAATAGTTTACTGGAAATAACAGAATAATGTATGTCGTCTGATCTACATGCATAAAGATAAGGCTTGGTAAATTCGACCTGTCACTTTTAACAAAATAATAACTATAATGTAACATGAACCCCCCCCCCCCCCCCCCCCACACACACACACATACACACACACACACACACACACACGCACACGCACACGCACACGCACACGCACACGCACACGCACACGCACACGCACACGCACACGCACACGCACACACACACACACACTCACACACACACACACACACACACACACACACACACACACACACACACACACACACACACACACACACACACACACATTCAAACACACTCACGGCATTATAATATTCAATCACACACAAAATGGCATGATGTCGTATAACGAGTGGTGAAGGTAATGAATGCTATCAGCGACGGAATCAGTGGCGTAGCGCCGGGGAACATGGGGGCGTGTGCCCCCAATTATAAAATAAAAACAATAAAGACCATGCTTATCAAAGGGGAATCCTTTATACAATAAAGAAAAGCCTTCAGTGTGCCCCCCCCCCCCCCCCCCTCCCAACTGCCCGACCACGCTACGCCACTGGGCGGTATACTAAAAGCATGGATAGTACTAGGAGAATCCATGCTAAAAGCGTTAGCAGGACGGAATAACACATGTACAGCCAATAATGGACAATGCGACGAGACAAATAGAGGAAATATTATTCCTATGCATTTTTTTTGCTCGCTAAGTATATGGCCTTTTCACTATTATCTTTACGCATTTGAATAGCTCACGCGGGAGGCTGGACATAATTTAGTATCGTTATATTCATGCTATATGCATGACTTGTTCGTCGTGTGCGGCATGTACATACATGGTTGGTGTCGGTGTAGCAAATAATATGGGATAATATAATTATTAAGGTCATACTGCACTGCACGTGGATTGAAGGCCGACGGGTGTGAATTATAATGGTACTGGTCCAATGTGGTATATCATGGCATTTAGTTTGTATCGGTGATTATTACATGATATAATATTGGCGGATTCGTATATTATGATTATTTCCGTGTACGTATACCGTGTTGTATGTGGATTATAATTGTCATTCCTACGCGAGGCTTATAAATTCGTCGCTCCAGAGAAAGACGGAGAGAGAGAGAGGGAGAGAAACGATTACGGACATTATAATAATTATTATGGATAATATACTTCCCTGATCAATGTCAGACACAATGGGGAAACATACAGTCATAATCACGTAGACAGAGCGGGAATAGTAACCGTTGACTACTCCTTTCCGTGGCATTAGTGAATATAATGTCTCTACGTACAATATGGCTCGTCTGGTTGTACATGTGTTTCATCTCGACATCGTGCTGGTGCGCGAAGATACTGCTTAGCTCAGAGGCCGGATCGGGTAGCCACTTCTCGGTGCTCTCCATCATCGGCAAGGGTCTTGTGGACAAGGACCACCATGTCACGGCTCTCATCAGCCAGTCGTACGAGGACAAGACGACGGACGATCGATACGCGCATCTCGAGTTCGACGTCTTCCCGGACAGCACGACGCGGTACACGAAGGACTGGTCGAAATGGGTGATGAAGCACCTGCTGGAGAGGCGCCGGTCTCTCATCGGTGACTTCGGGACGTTGTCGCCCCGCGCCATCGTCGGTCTGCTACAACGATGCAGCGAGTTACTCGACCACGCTCTCGAACGACACAACAAGGGCGTGCGATACGACCTACTCGTCATCGATGCCCACAAGGGCTGCTCCGTCCTACTCGCCGCGGTGCTCGACACGCCATACGTCCTCGTGGTGCCAAGCGGCATCAAGCCATCCCTCGCCCGCCGTTACGGGACTCCCGACACCACTGCCTTTTTTCCCGAGATGACGTCGGGACTGCCGTACCAGATGACGTTCCTGCAGCGCTTCTCCAACACGCTGTCGGCGATATCTGAAGACCTGTCAATGTTCTTCACCTACGATGTCTATAGCTTTCTCTTCTCCTTCAAGTTTGCTCTCAACAACCGGATCGCCTACGTCATGTCACACGCTCAGCTCATCTTCGTCAATTGCGACTTCGTCGTCGATTTCCCGTTCCCGGTCCTGCCTAATGTCATCCCGGTCGGCGGCCTTACAACAAAAAAGGCACAACCTTTGACACAGGTCGGTGAATTATGTTTACGTTATTATCAACAATGGCATGAATGATATTTTCCATAATTAAAAATGACATAGAAGACAATTATATAACAATTAAAAAGTCAGAGCAATTTGCAACCACATTTTGTCAATCTGAAGCAAAATGAAATAATACATAAAACAGTTATACAATTATTACAACATAATTAATGTCAGACGTAGCCAAGGGGAACCTGGGGGTACGCGCCCTCTATACCAAAACTGAACTGCCCCTTTCACATATTCGCCAACCGATGTTCATTGTCGTGTTTGATGTTGTCACTCTCTTGTCACTCTGGGCTGACTCATAATAATAAAACAACACTAGCAAACATGTAGTTCCATTCTAAGTATATTCAGATGGTATGCAACAATGGATATACTTTTTCGTTGTCAACGACGTACTGACCAAGTTAATGTTATATTGCATACTAAGCCCCATTATTTAAATACAGATCTTAGAATGAATATAATCTAGATAAGTGCAGTTTCATGATTATGGGCCCCGAACTTGTTTGTCATCATTAATTTTTTCAAAGGAATGGTCAACCATGATGTCATCTAACAGACACGGCGTCGTCCTGTTCACACTGGGGACCTACGTCGACAGTGCCATGACGCTCCAGGACAAAGTCAAGATAGCCGATGCCTTCGCCAAGATTCCACAGACCGTCATATGGCAGACCAAGGAAAAGATCCCAACCAGTGTACGGCTGAGCGGAAATATCAAGATCTCGCCTTGGGTGCCACAGAATGACCTCCTAGGTGAGTATCGCCAGAAACAAGAACCACAAACTAGTATGACTTTGTCGTGAATCTGTTGTTGATTAATTTAATTAATGTTTGGTTGTTTGATAAGTCGGTTGGTTTGGTTGGTTGGTTGGTTGGTTGGGTTGGTTGGTTGGTTGGTTGGTTGGGTTGGTTGGGTTGGTTGGTTGGTTGGTTGGTTGGTTGGTTGGTTGGTTGGTTGGTTGGTTGGTTGGTTGGTTGGTTGGTTGGTTGGTTGGTTGGTTGGTTGGTTGGTTGGTTGGTTGGTTGGTTGGTTGGTTGGTTGGTTGGTTGGTAGGTAGGTAGGTAGGTAGGTAGGTAGGTAGGTAGGTTGGTTGGTTGGTTGGTTGGTTGGTTGGTTGGTTGGTTGGTTGGTTGGTTGGTTGGTTGATTGGGTTGGTTGGGTTGGTTGGTTGGTTGGGTGGTTGGTTGGTTGGTTGGTTGGTTGGTTGGTTGGTTGGTTGGTTGGTTGGTTGGTTGATTGGTTGGTTGGTTGGTTGGTTGGTTGGTTGGTATGTAGGTAGGTAGGTTGGTTGGTAGGTAGGTAGGTAGGTTGGTTGGTTGGTTGGTTGGTTGGTTGGTTGGTTGGTTGGTTGGTTGGTTGGTTGGTTGGTTGGTTGGTTGGTTGGTTGGTTGATTGGTTGATTGATTGGTTGATTGATTGATTGATTGAATGATTGATTGATTGATTGATTGATTGATTGATTGATTGATTGATTTATTGATAGATATTGTGAGAGTTATTGAGTGAGTGAGAGATAATGTGTTTCATTCAAAATCATGCGACATTGGGACGAAAATATCTAAATTCAAGCAAAACCTGCGAATATTCAGACAAAACTATCGCATTTTCCAGCAAGATCATAACATTTTGGAGCAACCGTAAGGTAGAGACAGGGAGATTGATATGTAGGCAAATTTCCTCAGCTCCCTGCAAGAAAAGCATCTTTACATCCACGCATAGTCATGACCTTATAAAGTGTGGGTATATATTATCCTTCCCGAAAAGTGTAATATAATACAAACGAGCTTTCTCATAAATCAGTGTAAGATAAACAAGACAAGTAAAGTGCTAAACTATGTATCACTTTCCCTTATCACAAGTTTCAATTAATAGAAGCCTATAATCGAAATTATGCTGTGCAAACTGGTAACATTTGTTCCATTCGCTAGTTATCACTGGTGGGGCCATCCTGTTTATAAAAAAGCGAAATTAATGATATAAATAGATACATAAATAATGCCTCTTTTGTGATTTCGATGTCGCCGAGTTGAGCCAGCAGTTGAATAATGATTGATGATTTTGACATTTCAAGATAATACACCTCAGGTACAACGGCAGGTAAATTGAAAAAGATACAATTGTTATTTAGTATTCAATGGTTAAAGGGATAGTACAGCTTTGGTCACACATAAATTGATTTACTAAAACTTGTAAGCTATCGTTCAAAACTAATTGTTATAATTCAATTATGCCTGAATGGTATAATAAAACATATTATAATATAATCGGTTAAAGGGATAGTTGAGTTCTGGTAGAGAGAGACAGAGAGTACAGTTTTAGTCAAACTGAATTTTAGTAACCAAAACCTGCACCATTACATTACAAACTAATATTTATAACTCCACCATGCTCAAAAGGAATACAAAAATTACAAACGACTAAGTAAAAAGCCTGTTATCATTCAAAAAGAGCTGTTTAAACTAAAGAGGGCGCTTTCAAAAAATGCATTTGCTTAAACCATTTTAAATAAAATATTGTGCATGTGATGTTTTGTTGAAATAGTGATTAGATAGAGAGATAATCAACAACTATCTAAAAATCTCTTTTGAAAATTTTGGAAAAGAGGAAGCATGTTAAAACGAATTTTAATGGCTGGTTCAAAATGATCGAATACTTGTGGGGCCCACATTTATTACAAATGGTTATGTTTTGGGATATTTCAGCCGTTTCTGAACCGATTTTGATCAAATAAAGTTTATTCTGCCATTAAAATTGTATGCCCTTTCAAATTTGACGCTCAGTTTTTCATTATCTCACAAAAAGATTATTTTGTGTAGCGCCCTCTCTACCAAAACTCAACTATCCCTTTAAGTTACAGGAACGTTATCATTCAAAAAGCAGCCATTAACACGAGGGGGAGCCATTCAGACACATTAAGCTCCAACCATTATTGATCAACCAATGTGAATGTGATACTTGGCTAAATTAATTATTCAATAGAGAAATCATCAAAAAACACAACAAAATGAAATCATTTTGGTTATCAAATCAAATCAAATCAAAACTACAATCAAGCAACAATCGGTGGGGCTTAGACCCAGGAGTCCCGCCCCCTTTGCTACACCACTGGTTGTGAACAACCAGTGTTGTGTTTTATTATTATCATGTTTAACGCGGTTGTATCTAATTCTTCACTGAGTTTCTCAAGTACTTTTCTGAAACGTGTATAATGATAACAGTGACGATGGTAAAAGAGGCTCTGTCGTACGAATGATTTTAATACAAAAAGAAAACAAATAATACTACATCCAGTTATGTGGAATTGCACTTTGTACTCTAGGAAAATATACAGTCAGGTGCGTAGGCGTTTTATGTCTTTTATTTATTGAGCTTGACAGTTTACGCGTGTACCACGTTACGAGTGTTTTACATGTATTCACAGCCAGCATATTTGAACATTTCTGGAGACACTGGATAATTTATACAGCGAATAATTTCGCAGTTTGTTAGTTACGAATACGACAGTGTGTTCGTGTGTGTGTGTGTGTGTGTGGGGGGGGGGGGGGGGGGTAAATACAATTCAATACAGATTTATGGGAATTTATTAGCTTTCATTACACCAACATAGCATACATTGTAAAATGCAATTCATTTAAAGGAATGTCAGCATTGTATAGATTTAGTTACCGCAATTAACTACATTTTAATTGAAATTCAAATGATCGCTTTAAATGCCCGAAAGGCTTATTTAAATAATTAAATTCAAAAAATGCTCTGACTGTTAAAGGGATCTAGTAACTTTATTGACGTGTGCAAAAATTGATGAGTGGTTGATACAATGAATATTGTTGTTAGTTGATATGTCCACTGGGTATTGTGTGAAAAATTCAAGTTAAACGGACGTTCTATGGCCGAGTAATGAGCAAAAATGCAAAGTGATATTCTAAACTCATTGCTCTGATTTTGTACACGGTTACGACTATCCAGTGGGTAAAATGAACCTTGTTTAACATCTGAACACTTTTATCGTAAATATCTTTTTTAACGAAATGGAAATTCGAAAAACCGAAACATGTCCCATGCTTCTATTGTTAATACGAATACAACAAGGTATGAGGGAACCGCTAGAATTTCAATTGAATTTTAAAGGATTTGGACAATGTTACTAGATCCCTTTAAACTTTGAATTCGAAAGTAACACTGTCATGTGTGTAATATACGTGTAAATATATTCATGCAGTGTGTCATGCATTCGTGATTATTGCAAACATTGACTGCATGCACGTATGTCTGACTGCAATTCATTATTGTCTCTGCATTACGATTCTAGTCACTGATATGGTTCACGGTCAATGGTTTTGAGGTTAAATTTGTTACCGCCTAAATTAAACGTAATTCGTTTCGTTTCCTTGCATGTGATATACTAGCATTTCCGGTTCTATACGCTATCTTCATAATATGTGTAGATCTTACAACTTTGTTTAATGAACTCCATTTATTGTGTGTGTACGCAATGTGCATTCCAGTATTTTCACCGACTCTGTATAGGCTATGTACTAAAATAATATATAATAATATGTTTTAGATCAAATATATTAAATATATACGTTAACTATAATTATTAATCGCATCGTGGATTACATTTCCTTCTGTATAATCTTTCAATTAAAATTATCATCATGAGAGGGAATAAGCAATGAATTAGAAACGGGGAGATACATATATAAATAGAAAGAGAGAAAAGGAGTGGGAGGAAACAAAAAGAGAGAAGGGGGGGGGGGGGGGGGACAGCTAGGCAGAGACTGTGTGTAAGTATGTGGCCTTTGGGTAACTATACGTGTTAGGTGCAACTGAATAACAAACATATACATCCATTAAATACAATAATACATTTCACATGTTATACAAATATTGTGACCCATCTGTACCAACAATGTCCCCATTGTCTCGGTTAAGGTTTTTCCCTTAAAAAGCGCCGCTCTTCCAGAAAAAAAACCGCCATTATGCACTCCTTTTAGCCTGTATACAATTCAGTACAAAGCAATCAAAGTTCGTCTGGAAAGTGTGTTGCCCTGCTTATTAACCATTGACGTCAATAGCTAGTTGTGGTATACCCTTCGTAGCGGCCATCTAAGGAGAGAACCGAAGTGAGACGACACAACCATTACTATTTATTGACATGGGTTGTTGGTTCTAAACAATGTCAGGCAAGCAAGCCCAAATCAAAGGACAAGTTGTTAAAACCATTACTTTGGTAGAAGAGTGGGATATAATTATGGTATTATTTCTGTACTTGCTTTAAAGGGACAGATCCTCGTTTACAAAACGTCTGAACAGTTTCCAGTTGACGGATGGGGATGAATGTACACACACAAAATCAGATCGAACAGCCCTATAATTTGGATTCTATGAATGAAAAACGAATGCGTCCCTCCATCAGACTATATATCGGTCAATAAAAGAGTTTAACTGATTTAACATAATATTACAACTATATTGTACTTATTCTTGCAAAGGTATTGTGAAGCCGACATTTGTAAAGGTATGTCACGGACAAAAATCTCAAAAATGAAGAATATGTAATTACATGTACTCAGTTTTAGCGAGGTTTGGTTATTTTGCCTAGTGTGCGGTCATGCTATTCGTATGTGTGTGTGGGTCACGTAGCTAGCGCGAGTCACGTAGGGGTCACGCATAGCGTTGTGGTACTTCTTGGAATCCCTGTACGAACTTCCTCACTGGGTGAATATACGTATAATGCACAATTTGTTGGACGACGGTTTATTAGTTTTAGGTCTATAACTCCACGAAAAAGAGATTTCAAGCCCTAATTTTTTCAGGCATGCTATTAAATTACATTTTCTTTCATATAAGACAATAATCTCGCAACTTTTGAAATTTGGCTTGCAAAAGAGGATCTGTCCCTTTAAGAGTTGATTTAGGTCGTCATGTCAACACAAATTAAAGGGGTATAACAGATTTGGTTAAGAGGGCGCTACAAGAAATATTTCTTTTGTGAGGTAATAACAAACTAAGTGTTAAATGTTTTTAAAAAGGACACAATGCTATATAGACAAGATAAACTTTGTTTGATCACAATCGGTTTAGAAACAGCTGAAATATCCATAAATATATCCGATTGGAATAAATGTTGGTGACAAACATTTATTCAATAACTCAAGAACATATTTATAAATTCTACACTTTTTTGAAAATATATACCAAAGTGGCTTTCAAATTGATTTTGATGATCTCTCTATTGAATAATTATTTTAACCAAACATTACATTCACATTTCTTGTTTTAAAAAAAAGGTGGTATAAACTTTCAGGTGGCTGGAGGGCACCCTCTTGTGTTAACGGCTGTTAAAAAAAAACAAAAAAAACAGTCCTGTAACCTAGCCGTTAACAATGTTTTCTACCATTCAAGCATCATTCATTTATAACTATTAGCTTTTAATGATATATATACCTCGCACAAAAAGTTCCGCAATCGAGGTTTGCGCATTAATAACTTTTCTATTACGCTATTACCATTCATAAATTCGGTATCATTGGAAAGCGTAAATTCCCCCATTTACATTGATATAACATTTGCTATGAATATTTTTATCATGGAATGTGCATTGCATCCAAATGTAGGGCAAAGTCAAAAGTGAAATGTTGCAAAATGCACTGATTTTGTCAACAGTGTGCCTTCCTTGGCTTGAATGGGGGTGAGGTGGTCATGCATTCAAGCCACGTTTTAATCTTCAAACAAAAGAAAGGCACACTGTTGACAAAATCAGTGCATTTTGCAACATTTCATTTTTTACTTTGCCCTACATTCGGATGTAATGCACATTCCATGATAAAATATCCATTGCAAATGTTATATCAATGTGGAGAGGAGGATTCACGCTTTACAATGATACCAGATTTATGAATGGTAATAACGTAATAGGCATTCAAGGCCACGTTTTAATCTTCAAACAAAAGGAAGGCCCTTTGTTGACAAAATCAGTGCAATTTGCAACATTTCATTTTTTACTATGCCCTACATTCGGATGTAATGCACATTCCATGATAAAATATCCATTGCAAATGTTATATCAATGTAAAGAGGAGGATTCACGCTTTACAATGATACCAGATTTATGAATGGTAATAACGTAATAGGCATTCAAGGCCACGTTTTAATCTTCAAACAAAAGGAAGGCCCTTTGTTGACAAAATTAGTGCATTTTGCAACATTTCACTTTTGACTTTGCCCTACATTTGGATGCAATGCACATTCCATGATAAAATATTCATAGCAAATGTTATATCAATGTAATATAGAGGGGAGAATTCACGCTTTTTAATGATACCAAATATATGAATGGTTATAATAGCGTAATAGAAAAGTTATTAATGCGCAAACCTCGATTGCGGAACTTTTTGTGCGTAGTATACATTAACTTACAAGTTCTTGTTACTAAAATTCAGTTTGACCAAAACCTTACTATTCCTTTAATATGCAGTCAAACCTGTATTAGCCATGTTAGCGGCCACCTGTTTGAAGCAGCCAATGAGCCAACCTGCCTTTAGTGGCCACCACTAGCATATAAATGCTAATAGTAATGCTAATATGCTAGTATGAAACCGGTCGATGTAGAGGCCACCTGTCTACAGTGACAACTTTTCTTGCTTACCCTTGGTTGGTCATTATACACAGGTTTGACTGTATTATGTAATAATTGTTCATGATTTTGTATTTCGGTCCCAATATGACCAAGCATCAAAATTCTTATTGTTGTTCCTTTTTTCTTCTCAATGTCAACATTAGGTCACCCTAACATGCGGGCGCTGGTATTCCACGGCGGTAACAACGGCATGTACGAGGCCGTCTTCCACGGCGTACCCATGGTCGTCATCCCAATGGTGCTAGACACACTCGACGTCGCCGCACGCGTAATCGAGCGGGGTTTAGGGGTCAATGTGGACTACTTCACGATGACAAGCGATGAGCTCGCCCACGCCATCAACACCGTCATCATAAATACAACGTGAGTATAATGTCCATAATCAATAATGTTAGGAAAAAAATAAACCGAAAGTAAAATAATGTCCATGAAAATAATGTCAGCTAGTGTCGCAAAGATTGTCAGACTGGCAGCCTGTACGCCCGCCTACGCACCGCTATACAATTGCTTGAATACCCGCTTACGCTGCCGCTTATCACATTGTTGAAATTCTTTTCCCCACAAATGTACAATCGTAATATATATTTATGATTTGTTTCCTTGCTTCCCTTTTCTCTGGTGTCTAATTCAGGTACAAATTGAAAACGCAGCGAGCGTCCGCCATTTTCAGAGACCGCCCTCACTTGCCGCTCAACCGCACGGTGTACTGGATCGAGCACGTGCTCAAATATGGCGGGGACTACCTCCGACCTTCGAGCCCCGATCTCTACTGGTGGCAGCTCCACCTCTTCGATGTCTACGCCTGCATGCTGGTCATCGCCTACATCGCCTACCGACTCGTCAAGGTGATCGCACACGAAGCCAAGACACGCTGGAGGCGGCATCGGAAAGCGAGGAAGGAGAACGGTGGTGGACGGTTGGCGTTCCCACTACTGCCGCCCAGGTTTAGAGGGATGATACGCAAGCACCGGCTGCTTCTTACTGCAGTTTTCGCCTTCGTTTTATTCAACTGTGTACTATTCCGCTGCATCTCTTGACATGAATGATGTATATTCATTGCCTGCGGGAACCGGGTGAACCCTGCACTAACTAAATGGGAAATGAAAGCAAAAAATGGAGATTCAACATTGGTTCCGAATCAATGTTGACTGTTATCTCCTCGCCTATATGCATTTATCATGATGTTGCTTTTCCCATAGAGTTAAAACATGGTACACCATGTTCCCGATGTAAAATGGGTTAATTATGCATAGGCATTTAGCTTATTTAACTTGAATAGTATCGTGTGCTAACTAGCCTAGCAGAGAAAGCGAGCAAGGATATTGAACATAATGTCGAGCAAAATATGTGTGCTACTTATTCCATGCTGTGTCTTCAAGGGCCGGTCATACTTACGGTAGTGGACGTAGTTGAACGTAGTGGTGGCTAACGTTGTTGATCGCAGTTGAACGAAGTTGAAGGTAGTTGAACGTACTAGCATCCGTATCCGTGATGCTATTGGTATTAACTCGAGGGAGCCGTGATCTTCGATTTAATTTTTGAACATGTTCAAAAGAGCGGTACGTTAAAGGCATCCGTAGTAATAACGTACTAAACCGAACCTCTCGTCACTTATAGTTGTGAAAAGTCAAACAATTATTGCATGATATTATATTCCCAATGAATGAGGCAGGTGATTTCTTACAAGTGGAAGATGTGTTTGTTGTGATTCCGTTGAATAATTCACTATATACGTAATTAATTTAACGTATATCTTTGAGTTATATTTTGAGTTATTTTATACTTTGGAATATATTGTATATTATGTATACAGTAGTTCAATTTGTATGAAAATGGGGTATTTCATTTATGTTTTCTTGTTTATGTTAGTGTACATATTTGTAATTTTATTGATCAATATGATGTATAATTTTCCAAAATATCCTCGTATCTCCTAATATAATAATGTAAGTGCATGAGGTGAAATCGAAATGAAGCTTTTATATGAAGAAAAAAACAAAAAAACATTATAGTTGTGTAATAAAACATGCTGAAAAGCAGTGACAAGAATAGGGAAAAAAGGCATTAATTTAAATCATCTTCAAATAATTTGATCATGCAATGATTGAAATTGATAATTTACAAGACAGTATTAAGTACCAGGGTTACATTTTGCTTGATAGATGTCATGTCTGCCTTATTATCTTCCGTGAAAATGTTGATGTGAGCGAATCACCCACAGAAGTGGATTTGGTAGATCAGACTTGTTATCTATGGGTTAAAGGGATAGTTGAGTTTTGGTAAAGAGAGTACAGTTTTGGTCAAACTGAATGTTAGAAACCAAAACCTGCACCATTACATAACAAACTAATAGTTACAACTCCACCATGCTCGAAAGGAATACAAAATTACAAACAACTAATAGTAAAAGACCTGGTATCATTCAAAAAGAGCCGTAAAACTCAAGTTACTATGAACATCGGTGCACGGCGCCTTAAGCCCGGCGCAGACAGATCCGACTCGACCCGATCCGACTGGTTTTCAGTCAGGCTAGAGTCAGTTTCACTCAGTCGGAGCCGATCCAACATGTTGAATCGGCCTCGAATGACCTCCGACTGGCACTTGACTGTAAAAACCGGAGTCCTGAGGCAGCGCATACTGAGTTAATCAAGCTGAAAACCAGTCGGATCTGGTCGAGTCGGCTCTGTCTGCGCCGGGCAGTATAGACTGGGGTAGGGTAATAGTTAAATGTATGTAATACAGGGCCTGCTGGAAGAGCATTAAATCGTTATTATATTGTATTGTTTTGTATTGTATATTGTATGAAAATCGTAGAACTAATATGACATGTCTACAGTTGATATCAACTCATGCAAATGAATATGAAGACATTGATTGTTCAACGCGTACGATTGTAGACCTATAATTTTTACAGTACTAAATAAAATTGAATTGTTGTATAATAGCTGTAATACGTAATTTGTAATTGCTGTGACGTATTGTTTGTTTGTGTCAACATATTTCCATGTAAAAACACCAAACTTTAAAAAAATCAGGAAAGATCAAAACTTTCACACAAAACAACACAAGTCATAAAAGCAAGTAAAATATAAACATCGGTGCACGGCGCCGGAAACGCCCCCTACCAAAAAATGAAATGGAAGCTCTTATTACCAATCATGTGAAAGAATATGTTTTTACTAATATGGGATGATACAAATTTTGCCTGGAAATCGCCTACTAATTGATATATTTGGTAAATTATCATATCGATCCGGCCCGGCTAGATATCTCGCCGATGGTTGTATGGTTGATATACACACGCGCGATGCGTGTAAATCCTATGACAAATGCGCACATGGTAATTCGCCCAAGCAAATCGCTCAAACGAGCGTACGAATGTGGCCAGCGTAGACGGGCCAAGCTGACGGTGAATTTAGGCTCAATGTCAGCGGCTTTCATAAACGTTTTTACTGATTTTTCTGCATTTGACAATAGTACGGTTCAGATTTTTCCACACACGCTCCTTTTTATGTTATACAATAATACTAATCAATTAGTTTGACCAATAAAGCTATTTCCCACTACTGGCCTTTCCCTTTAAACATAGTGGTAGGGTAATAATAGTTAAATGTATGTTATGCAGGGCCCGCTGGAAGAGCATCATTGTTCATCACTGAAGTGGCTATACCCTGGCCGTAAATAAATCGTTATTATTATTATTATTGTTATTTTAATTATATTGTATTGCTTTGTATTGTATATTGTATGACAATCGTAGAACTAATATGACATGTCTACAGTTGTTATCAACTCATGCAAATGAATATGAAGACATTGATCGTTCAACGCGTACGATTGTAGACCTATCATTGTTACTGTTACAGAACTAAATAAACACAATTGAATTGTTGTATTATACGTAATTTTTAATTGCTTTGTCATATTGTCTGTTTGTTTGTCATTTCCATGTAAAAACACCAAACATGGAAACAATACAGGAAAATCAAAACATGCATAATATACAGATCAATACAAGTCCGAATAGCAAGTAATGAAAATCAGTGCATGCATGGCGCAGTGTTAGATAGCAAGTACAGTGTAGCCAAGAATTATTTGGACACCTTGAACAGATCACTTTAATTTAAATGATGCTCGAACAAATTTTGAAGAAAATGTTTGGTAAAAAGCTGCCTAAAATTCATTGTATGTGTTTTATATTAGATGCTGCTTTGTTGAAATCAAGATAAAATATAAGACCATTTTTGAAAAATTATCAAAATAGTTTCCTATTTTTCAGGGTGTCCAAATAAATGTTGGCTACACTGTACATAATAGATACAAGTATAGAGTACAACGGTAAGTTCTTAGTTATTACATGTTTAAAACGATTTGGGAGGGGGTGCAACCCATTGTGTTCCCGACCAGCATAGGCAGCATTCTCTCAAAAAGTGGGGGCTCCGTGTCCAAAGCTTCCAATAGGTGTGTGTCAGGGGTGGGGTGGGAGAGGGAGGGGGAGAGTAAGGTGTGCCCGTGTCCGAGGCAGAGCCGTGTTTAAAGGGACTTTATAGTAACATTGTCCAAATCCTCAAAACTTACTTGGAACTCTAGTGGCTCTCTCATACGTTATCATATTCATATTAACAATAACAGCACGGAAAAGGTTTCGGTTGATCAAATTTCCATTTCGTTCAAAAGATATATATTTACGATTGAAGTGTTCAGTTTCATGTCGTGTACAAAGTACAATGAGTAAGTGAATATCTCTTTGCATTTTTGCTCATATATCTCAGCCAAAAAACATCAAATTAACGTGAATTTTTCACATAATTACTTTGTGGACATATCAGATTAAAAAAAATAATAATCCAATACACATTATTTTGATTAATCACTCATCACTATTTGCACTTACCAACAAATTTACTAGATCCCTTTAAATCTATATACGGCTCTGGCCCGAAGAGTCCCCTCACAAATCGATTTATAGTTGTGTAACCGGGTATACAGTCGGGGTGACCCGTCCGTGTCCGAGGCCACACCCCTTACAACAAATGAGAGTGTTGCAGAACCCCATCATGCTTGTTAGATGGGGTGCTTCCCTCCTCCCCCCTCCATCCCCTCAGAAGCTGCAGCACCCCTGACTCCCACGCAGTGGCTTTGCGTCCTTTTTTGTAATATTATGACTTCATAATCCGTATCATTTTACATTCCTAAACATCCCACATCAGAAATAATATAATGAACATTTATATTTCATCCACAAATACGGGTACTATCATGTTAACTCAGTGCAACTGATCAATATTAATTTTAACAATATACATTATTAAATACAGTGCGCGCATTTTAATTTGTGTTCGTATCGTGCCTGTCCTAGGGTGGCCCCAAAAAAACGGAACGGGGCACTTCCCAAAATATATATAGTATCACAATGATTATGTCCATCCGATAGGGTGTCTTTTCCAATGAAAAACGAAACCAAGATCAGTAATGTTGGCCGTGTAGTTTTTGTTTTAGGGCGCTCTGAGTGACACCATGTCAGGTTCCCATTTTTGTCAATTTTTTACCAAGTCAGTGCCTGATAAATCGCACTTCCTGCCCGTCATATCGTCGAACAACCATGCCCATTTTCTCGGCACACAGCTGAATGCATTGCACACTAACAATAGCGCGCATATTGCTCGTTGTTCGATGCTATGACGGGCCCACCATTATCATTTTTGTTTTGCCCAATATTTCACATTATGTTACAGATTTTTTTGTTTGTATTGATGCTGTAATGGATATTGTTTATTATGATTCTGTGTATTTCATATTTTATTCATGAATATGTTGCTTATTCGTTTATTTACTTGTTCAACAACAATTATTATTTGTGAGAATGGAAATAAATTTAAATCAAAATAAATTGAAATAACAACAATTAAAAAAATAACTTTGGGACAAACTTTTAATAAAATATCAAAGAATAATTCGAGAACCCCAGCTCCCAATCAGTCCGACCACGCTACACCACTCATATTTATCAAAGAAAAGCCTAGGGTTTAGTTTTAGAGTCTGTTATTTCTGAAGAGTGAATCAAACAAATCCCATACGTATTACATCTAATAATGATATCAATACAAATTATGGGTATTTTTTACGGTTACAGTCCGTTATTCCGAAGGTTCGTTATTCCGAAGGTTCAGTTATTCCGAAGGTTCGTTATTCCGAAGGTTCGTTATTCCGAAGGTTCGTATATTCCGAAGGTTCGTTATTCCGAAGGTTCGTTATTCCGAAGGTTCGTTATTCCGAAGGTTCGTTATTCCGAAGGTTCGTTGATCCGAAAATAAAATCGGGTTCGTTATTCCGAAGGTTCGTTATTCCGAAGGTTCGTTATTCCGAAGGTTCGATGATCCGAAAATAAAATCGGGTTCGTTATTCCGAAGGTTCGTTAGTCCTAAAATGAAATAGGGTTCGTTAATCCGAAAATTAAATAAATACGACGTAGAAAAGAATTGAGTTGATTTGATTTTGAGCAGTGTGGACTTGGGAAAGGGGATCAATCTTACTCTAATTGCCGTGGCTGCATGGGGGTGGGGGAGAAGGTGAGGGGGGCAAAGAGTGACTTTACAATTCTAGTCAAATTGTATTTTCTTTTTCTTTGTAAAACAGTGCAATAAGAATGAGATATATCTATATCTTTCTCATGTAAACAAACATGAAATAAAAACCAAAATGAATTTGATATAATTATAATTGTCATAAAGTTAGATTTTGCTGCTTGATATCAGTCCAAAATCACATTTTATTTGTCTGAATTGTATGTATTTCATCATAAATAGCAACTAAGGGCAGGGGGGGGGGGGGGTCCCCCCCCCCCCCCCCCCCCCCCGTTAGGGAGCTTTGGCATTTAAAAAAAATTGAAACTGTGCAATCTGAGTTTTTACTCTCTTTTCCAATACAATTAGATAAAAGCCATGATTTAAATTGATTTGGGAGGGAGGCCCATGACACCCCCCTCCACTACGCCAGTGCACACACACACACACACACGCACACACCCTATTTCATTTTCGGATTAACGAACCTAATTCATTTTCGGAATAACGAACCTTCGGAATAACGAACCCGATTTCATTTTAGGAATAGCGAACCTTCGGAATAACGAACCTTCGGAATAAAGAACCTTCGGAATAACGAACCTTCGGAATAACGAACCCGATTTCATTTTAGGAATAGCGAACCTTCGGAATAACGAACCTTCGGAATAACGAACCGCACCCTTTTTTACAACAAAAGTCGAGAACCTTTCTGCACTGAACCTAGAGAGGGCGCTCGCTCATAAGTTTTTTTTTTCCATCGGCTGGAACATGGAGTTTGCTGTTCGCCTGCGCGGAAAATTCGAAAAGAACAAAATTTGTCTTCGAAATTGTCCCATGCTATGAATGGAGATCTGATGTCAATTTCTTCGTGTGAACTTCAACTTTGTGACAACCTCTAGACGAACAAGATTTGATATTTAATGAGTACGTGATGATACATTTTTTGTTTAAATTTTACTGTGAATTTAATTAATGTGCCGTCGTGCTTTGGAAATTGGAGCGGACTCTCGAATGCTCAGCCCCCGCTTGCGCTGGGCCAGAATTATTTTGAATGACTGTTGGCGTTGGCACTGCTTGATGTCGCCCACTGCACTGGCTCAATTGTAGTAGTATGGACTATGGTTGAGTGACCCCCGCATCGGCACCCTAAAACATTTCCGACAGTTTAAGACTTAAAAATCATTCAAATTTCTTGAAATTGTACTCACATATTGAGAAAATAGTGCAGATTCCGATGCGATGATCAGATTTGCGATATATTAATTATATTTCGAGATATCGCCTTCGAACGCGCGCGTTGTTTTTTGGCTTCACGAGTTCGAAGTGTTTTTAATACCGTCACCCCCTCAACCCTCATTGACAATGCACGCAACTCAAAATTTCTTGTGCGATGTTGGCATTATTTATCGTATTTACTTGTATTACTCGTAGCGGACGATCTACGCATTATTTCTCCCCAAAATTTCGACCAGTTCAGTTTCTGAGGGTAGCGCGCATCATCTCATGCGCGATTTTTTACAACACGCGCAAAAATAAATATTACGCGGGGTGCCGATATTAAAAACAGTGCCGATGTGTAGTACACCTACCATCTCAGTTGCTGCAGCCAAGGGCGTCAACAGCTACTAAAAAGTGGGGGGGACATTGCGAGGGAGCGAAGCGACTGAGGGGGGGGGGGGGGATGGGGGAGGGTGTGGGAGGGGGGTTTCCCCCCTCCCACAGTAGGGAGATTTTTCATTATTGGACCTGAAATTGTGCAATCTGGTGCATACCCAAGACCTAATTTTTGATTGATACGTAATTGTTTATACATGTCATAAATTGACCTCCGTCACCACATGATCGACCGATCTGAAATTTGTAACGAAAAAAAGAAAAAAACAAATACGAAATTTCCATTCATTCATCGCATGTTAATTGTCACTGTTGACGTCATTCTCCACGTCAACCTCAATGTCAAAGGCAGGAGTTAAGAATATAAACCATGTCCCACGCCTCGTCATGGGCGTAGCTGCATATTTTTCCAAGGGGGCTGGCGTCTTTTGCCCGAATTTCGGGTGGGGGCGTGATCATGTGAGGGAGCGGAGCGACCAAACCCGAGGGCGCGATGCGCGCGAGGGGGGAGGATATCCCGCGAGGGGGGAGTTTTCGTAATTTCATTCAAAATAATGCAATCTGGTGCATACTTTGGAAGGGCAGTAACGGTTCCACCACCATTGTTGTGAGATGTATCGTGCAGACATTCGAGATTCGAGATTGATTTCAATGAGTCAGCCATAGTTATAGAGCTTTATAGCTATATAGTTAAAGATAATCATATAGATACATTATGTAATACATAATGAAAAAGTGGGGGGGGACAAACAACACTATATCCCCCCCACTTTCAAAAGTGGGGGGGACATGTCCCCCCCGTCCCCCGCCTGTTGATGCCCATGGCTGCAGCAACTGGCTCATCCATCAAAAGGCATCACACTTGAACTTCTGCTGGGGACACAGTGTACAGTATGATGCGGTGTCCGAATATGGCCCCCCTAATGTTTAACAACCGATATCTGAAAAAATATCTTTGAAGAAACCACAAAATTCGTCAAGAATAAACTTCAAATGAAGATGAAAACAATGCCATACCTTATTTGCCGACTGCGATCGTAATTGTCCCTTAATGGCGATTTGCATTTCACTGCGCAAAAAAATCACATTGAAAGAGGGTGCCGTAATATGGCCCCCTTTTTACATGATTTAAAAGGTCCGTTTTCTTTGATAAATGATAAACTTTTCCAATAAAAGTGCCATCAAAGTGTTCTTAAAATCTTCAAGATTACATTTATCCACAAAATATTTGTATAAACTTGACAAATATGCCGAATCGGAGCCGATTCTGAAACGATGTAAATTATTCCCCTGTGCTGCTGTGCAAACAAATTTCCCATTCATTTGTACACACTTGACTTTTAGCGCGCAGAAGATGTTTTTTGCTTGCGCGATGAGTCTTATTGCGCTTAACCACAAAGGAAATAGATAAGCAAAAGAAGTTTACTGCGCGGAATTATCTGTGTTAATGCGCTTAATCAGCTGATAAACAGAGGGGCCATATTACAGCACGGGCCATATTTGGTAGCCTGATCATACACTGTTACTAGTGTTACATGAGAATCAGATTCACTATGGTCCATTCATTATGAGGGTGTTTGTAAATTTGTGCAGGAAAATATTTAATTTAAATAAAGGACATTGATTGAGTATTGACTCACATTGACAATGCATAAATAATAATGCTCAATGAAAATTGAATTTGAATTATATATACTTATTCATGTTAATTGTTATCATATTCATGGACAGGGTTATAAGTTCATTCAGTTGGAAATGGAAGAATCTGTGCTAAAACTTTAAATAAAAGTAATGCAGTTTTGTACTCCACGAAGTTATTCTTAAATCACTTTAAATGACAAAATTGGTTTGTAAAATTGTATCAATTACTTAACTGATTTCATATCCTGAGCATCCATGAATATGATAACAAGGGTCGATTGGCAATATCTGAGTCATTTTTGACAACTATTCTTGTTGAAGTTGTTGTTGTTTTGGACGGTGCCGCAGCTCCATAAAAATTGCAATTGCAGTTGGTAAAATCAAAGTCAGCGGAAATTAGTGAGCAGCTACGCCGTTAGCTACCATTGTCTTGCGAGAGGAGAGGGTACCATATTCATGGGGTGCGCACTGCTCGCAAAGTTCCAATAACTTTAATTTTACCTTCCGCAAGTGCGCTTAAACTTAAAGTCGTCAAAAACAACTAAAATTTAGACAAATATAATGCGAAAGTGAATTTGAATTTGAAAGATAGATCAGTGAAAGCGAAAGGACAGTTTGACGAAGCTTCTTGAACAATTGTTCCATTCTGAAGGAATTTCGATTTAATTCTTCTGTAATTTTTTGTTCAGATACCAAAAAGATTTGATAAACACAGTCAAAAGACCACAAAGATAAGAATTTCTCCAGCAATACTACTTTTTGTTTGATAACTTTTTAGTTGTAGAGTAAGTAATGTTTGCTTTTTATTTGACATTGGAAATATTTGTTGCCATTTTCTATATTTGCGGGCGAAGAATCAATATATATGTGCAAAATAACAATACTTGTGATTCTCTTCCAAGACGTGCCCACAGCTGTTGACAACAAGAACTGGTGCTCTATGCAGTTTTATGGAGCATGCATTCTTTTACTCAAGCCGTAGGCACATCTTGGTACCCAAGCCCCTGAAATCAAACCAATTCCTCAAGTTGAAAAGTTGTGTTACACCAAAATCTCTTAATTTATGTTGCTTCATCCAGGAAGAGAACTGAGGACCTATATGGCATCAGGACTTTGCAGAGTCCTTCATCATGACTACTGCACCTGAGAGAAAGTACACGGCCCTGCGCAAGCGGCTTGACCAGCTGGGCTACCGACAAGCCCTCGGCATCGAATCAGTTCCTCTTGTTGAGAAGCTCTTCAATGACCTCATCCACACCACAGAGAGTCTCAAGAATGCCAAGCTCCAGGTGAGACTCCTAACTAATGCATTTGATGATATTACTGTACATACAGCATTTTATTACAGTTGTAAGGATTCATAAGTCTATATTGCCAAGTGCAAACCCCTTGCTCATGGTGAGAAATACACACTAGCTCAGTTACTGTTGTGTAGTGCGCACAAACTCGGCTAGTTAAATAAAAGTTTGGGTTGCCCTCCAGATCCCTACGCATTGCAATCTTTAAGTGTCAAATCCCTCAGACAGTAATGTTATGTTTTTGTGGTGCACGTTTCTTATTCAGAAAACTACCATGTGTCTGAAATCGTAATGGCAGTCTTAAATGTTTGTTCCTGTTGGGAATTGAATGTAAAATTAAAGTTCTCTTTTCCATCTTGTCAATGATTGTTGCAGGCCAACAAGACTGTTAAGGAGAGAGGAAACTGGGAGGAACAGATTAATCCCTATTGTAGTGAGAACGGAAAACTTACCAGGCAAAACAGTGATAAAAAATGAATATAATAAATAATAATAATGGTGGCTACTTATATAGTGCACGTTCCGTCTTTTGATGCTCACAGCGCATCACTATTATTCCCCCGGTCATCGGATACATACTGCACTCAATTCAGCACACTAAGGTGCACATTGTCCACTCTGCGGGGAGCATTCCAGCTAGGCAACCTCGTAGGTACACACAGTGCTAAGTAACTCCTTTCCATCCTTCCGGGTACCAATTTATACACCTGGGTCGAGAACAGCAAATGTGGATAATATCAGTAACCTTCTGTTTGTGTTAAAAGTAAAATTATTTTTCTCGTTTCCATCTTGTCAATGTTTGTTGCACGCCAACAAGACGGTGAAGGAGAGGGGGAACTAGGAGGAACTGATTGAGCCCTATCGCAGTGAGAATGCAAAACTTACCAGGGAAAACAATTATAAAAAATGAACATCAATAAACTTCTGTTTGGGCTTTAAAATTAAATGTTCTCATTTCCATCTTGTCAATTTTGGTTGCAGGCCAACAAGACGGTGAAGGAGAGAGGAAACTGGGAGGAGCAGGTTGAGCCCTATCGTAGTGAGAACACAAAACTTACCAGGGAAAACAATGATCTACACTCGCAACTCATTCGTCTCAAAGATGAACTGGATTCCACTTCAAAAGACCTGAAGGTAATGTACAGTACTGTACTGTAATATCCCTTTATGCACTAATATAACACCCCATTCCTTGTTTCGTTGGAAGTGTGTACATGTTCAATGGATCATATCTTTGGTTGAGAGCGAGAAGGGCATTAAGTCAATTTTTCACTCAAAATGAGTTGCACATACAATGTACATGCTACATATTAATTGTATCCCCCGAACCACTTCGGGGGATACTATGGATTTGGCCTCGTCGCGCCGCCGCCGCCGCCGCCGCCGCCGCCGCGTCCGCCGCGTCCGCCGCGTCCGCCGCAGAGATTTTCTTGTGAACGCTCTACAGGTCCGAGTTCTTGTCCGATCATTTTCTAATTTGGTATGAAGGTGTATTAAGGAAAGAGGATGAAGCCTATTGATTTTGGTGTGGGGCGGAGTCCTGGTTGCCATGGTAACCATGATATAAAGAAATAGTTAAGATTACCTTGTGAACGCTCTACAGGTCCGAGTTCTTGTCCGATCATTTTTTAATTTGGTATGAAGGTGTATTAAGGAAAGAGGATGAAGCCTATTGATTTTGGTGTGGGGCGGAGTCCTGGTTGCCATGGTAACCATGATATAAAGAAATAGTTAAGATTACCTTGTGAACGCTCTACAGGTCCGAGTTCTTGTCCGATCATTTTCTAATTTGGTATGAAGGTGTATTAAGGAAAGAGGATGAAGCCTATTGATTTTGGTGTGGGGCGGAGTCCTGGTTGCCATGGTAACCATGATATAAAGAAATAGTTAAGATTACCTTGTGAACGCTCTACAGGTCCGAGTTCTTGTCCGATCATTTTCTAATTTGGTATGAAGGTGTATTAAGGAAAGAGGATGAAGCCTATTGATTTTGGTGTGGGGCGGAGCCCTGGTTGCCATGGTAACCATGATATAAAGAAATAGTTAAGATTACCTTGTGAACGCTCTACAGGTCCGAGTTCTTGTCCGATCATTTTCTAATTTGGTATGAAGGTGTATTAAGGAAAGAGGATGAAGCCTATTGATTTTGGTGTGGGGCGCGGTCCTGGTTGCCATGGTAACCATGATATAAATAAATAGTTAATATTACCTTGTGAACGCTCTACAGGTCCGAGTTCTTGTCTGATCATTTTCTAATTTGGTATGAAGGTGTCTTAAGGAAAGAGGATGAAGCCTTTAGATTTTGGTGTGGGGCGGAGTCCTGGTTGCCATGGTAACCATGATATAAAGAAATAGTTAAGATTACCTTGTGAACGCTCTACAGGTCCGAGTTCTTGTCCGATCATTTTCTAATTTGGTATGAAGGTGTCTTAAGGAAAGAGGATGAAGCCTATTGATTTTGGTTTGGGGCGGAGTCCTGCTTGCCATGGTAACCATGATATAAAGAAATAGTTAAGATTACCTTGTGAACGCTCTACAGGTCCGAGTTCTTGTCCGATCATTTTCTAATTTGGTATGAAGGTGTATTAAGGAAAGAGGATGAAGCCTTTTGATTTTGGTGTGGGGCGGAGTCCTGGTTGCCATGGTAACCATGATATAAAGAAATAGTTAAGATTACCTTGTGAACGCTCTATAGATCCGAGTTCTTGTCTGATCATTTTCTAATTTGGTATGAAGGTGTATTAAGGAAAGAGGATGAAGCCTATTGATTTTGGTGTGGGGCGGAGTCCTGGTTGCCATGGTAACCATGATAACCATGATATAAAGAAATAGTTAAGATTACCATGTGAACGCTCTACAGGTCCGAGTTCTTGTCCGATCCAACTACTGAACAGTTTACATTCCAGAACATCAAGATCACTCGGCACCAATATCCTCTTCGACTTGCCTGGGCATGCACAGTGCACAAGACACAAGGAATGACTCTCCAAGTTAGCAAAGGCCTCGCCGCTGACGCGGCTCAGTCCAGCGATCACTGCTGTAAGCGCACATCGCCTTGTCTATTAATCAGACCCTGCTCGGAGGACAAACAGCGCGCGAGGCCTTGCCCAAAGGCTACTGCCAGCCTAGTAGAACAACGTACACCACCAAACTTGTTCAGTTCACAATATTACAACCCACAAAAGTGCAATGCAATTGGTTCGGGGGATACATGTGCTCGGCTGCGCGACCCGCCGAGCGCGCAATTTCTAGTTTATTAACCACTTTCAGGAAACTGGTAGGTTGTCCAAAGTCAATGGGGATTTTCGAATCTAAGAGGGAACGGGTTAAATGGCTGATTCTGATATTTGATTTCCCTCTGATCATCATTATTACAGGGCACGATACGCAAGCTAGAACACGAGAACGCAGACCTGCGTTTTCTCAACTCGCAGTACGTGCACAAGGTGCGGGCCCTGGAGAGAGACTCCAAGTCCAGAAATGATCGGATCAGTGAACTGCAGGAAAAGAACTTTCATGCCGTTGTCCAAACACCCGGTGAGTGCAGAAATAAGTTTGTAAATGGTACTAATTGAAAAAGAATGAAAGAGACGAGTAGAGGGCATAAACTTGTGAAGTTTGTCTCTTCTATATATATTTTGCAAGAGAGAGAATGCAAGTCCAGAAGTGAACGGATCAGCAAACTGCATTGAAAAGAATTTTCAAACAGTTTTTCAAACACCGGGAAAGTGAAGAATTGAGATGAAAACAATTATATTAATTGAAATTGAATGCAAATGCACAGAAAGGTTATTGGCAAATAATTGTCAAATTTGTCTTTTAACAATTTGGCAAAAGAGAGAGTCCAGCAATGATCTCATCAGCAAACTGCAGGAAAATAACTTTCACACCATTGTTCAAACACCAGGTAAGTGCAGAAATTATTTCATGCAAAATAAGATTGTAAACATTAAAAGTAGAAAAGTAATTTAAAATCTCATATGTTTTCATTGTGACAAGGATTGAAAATTATTATAATTCTCATTCTCTTTATATCCTTTTCATCAATGCTTTTACAATGGAGGTGGTCGCAAGAAGAATATCCCATTCAGACGTCAGCGCATGGATATTGACTGCACGGTCCCTCCCACTGACTATCCCGCTGCCACCCCTCCACCTGGATTGGATGATCCCTACGTGGCAGACCTAGTACACGTGGCTGACGAGAGGATGGACAAGATGCAGAGGGAGGTTGATCAGATGATGGAACAGCACGATGCCGATCAGAGGGCTATCAAGAGTTTGCGCAAGCAGGTGAGTAAAACACTTTGCACACTGTCCATGCAGGGCTGTTCATTTTTTGTCCATTCTGACTTGTCCAGTCTGGCAAGTTTCTAACAAATAAATTTAGTATAGAAAGAGAGCATTCAGTTGCCACTGTCATTCATTTGTGATGAACATTAGAATAGAGCATGGTCTTGTGTTTTGAATTGTGTAGTAAATTCACCCCATCAGCTTTCGATCAATAATGCCAAGATGTGGCTGCCAGGCTTCTATTCAGGTGCACCACAGTATATCTTGTATAATCACTTTATTCAATGCAGGTTCGAATTGAGGCTCTAAACTACTTCAGATACCGTCCATGGTGATAGTCGATTACCCAATGATTATAAACCACTCACTCATTGATCTTTTTTCTCACCTGCGTACACAGAATACTGTATTAACTTAAAATAGAGTTCTTTGAATTTGCATGGAAATCTAAAATTGAATCATGCCTGTTTTGATAGGTTGAATTCACCTGTATAATTTACATATCAGCTAGACTTAAGTCTAAACTTCACTAGAGGAGTTAATGAAGGAAATTATTGGAAAAGCACTTTCATCAAGTTTGTTTTGCCATGTGTTTATCCCTACCTAAGGTGCTTTTTGACCAGACTTTGATCAACTATTTGTAAAGTCAGTGCCTCAAAATTAGGTAAAAATGTTACCTTTTCTTTAGAGAGATTTATTCTAAGTGAAGAATTTTAACAATTTGCAAATTGTATTTGAATTCATTGTGCCAATATGCTCACAATTTAAAATACAAACATTAGAATGATATTTTAATGAGTGACTGCTCCATTTACAACAACAATTAACCTGTCACAAAAATACTTTTCTTGTGCTAGTGTACTTTTCAGTACACATTAATATGATGTAGTCATACTGATCTTATGAATTTTGGTGGCACAATTGGATCACCAAAATTGTAGTTAAAAGTATCAACAATATGTACCACACAAATGACACGATTATAGCACACTCAGACAGTAACTGAGCTCACTATATGATTTAAACAACAATAATTTTGTTATTTCATTGAAAATGAAATAGATTAGACTGTCAGCTGTCTAGATGCAAAAAAGTTCAAAATGTGACTGACACACATTTATTCTGTTTAATTGGAGTCATTTCAGAAAACATGTTCGTTGGTTAGTAACAAATTTATATATTTGTTTATTGGGATTATTTTATTGTGCTTAATCATTTTTTTTTTTTTTGGGGGGGGGGGGGGGGGCACCAACAAATCCATTCAGGCCACCAAAAATGAGAAAATTCCAGAATTTGGTGGCCCAAAGTGCCACGAAAAATGTGTAAGTGTGGAGCACTGTCTTTTGATCTATATAAACAAGTTGATTGCAGTAATTCCAGGTCTTGCCTGTGTTTATGGAATGCATTAAGAATATATACTGGCAATGTTTCTTCTTTTAATGTGAACAAAAATGGTTTGCTGAAGCCTAAAACACAAAACAAAACCCTGTTATTAACGGTAACAAACGGTTTAGTCTTATTTACTTGCACTAATTTGAAGATGCGTGTCTTTTTCTGCCTCCGCCAACAAAGTGGCCGGAGTCATTATGTTTTTGGGTTGTCTGTCCAACCGTCCGCTTTCGTTCTCCGATATATCTCAAGAGCCGGTTGACGGATTAATTTCAAACTTGGTATAAGTGTACATATTGAGGTGACAATGATCTGTTTAGATTTTGGGGGTCATGAGGTCAAAGGTCAAGGTCACGGGGCTCAAAATATATGCAAGACAAAATTGTAGTGCCAAAATCTCAAGAAATTAATGTCAGATTTCAATCAAACTTGATATGTGAATGTATCGTAGGGAGCCAATGAAGCCATACAATTTTGGGATCATGAGGTCAAAGGTCAAGGTCACAGGACTCAACATGCAAAAATAACTTGTAATGGCAAAATCTCACAAACTGAATGACAGATTTTAATCAAACTTGTTACCTGACTGTATCTTAGGGAGCCAATGTAGCCATACAATTTTGGGGTCATGAGGTCCAAGGTCAAGACCACAGGATTCATTATACATGTATATGCAAAATATCTTGTAAAATTTTGTAAAAACTTGAGAACTGAATATTAGATTTCAATCAAACTTGGTACCAGAATGTATCCTAGGGAGCCAATGTAGCAACAGAATTTCGGGGTCATGAGGTCAAACGTCAAGGTCACAGGACTTGTTATGTATGCAAACATATAGACCGGCAGCTCAGAGGTCTTTTGTGCATCGAAAAGCGTACTGATTGTTGAACATATGAATATTTAGAGGAGAATGTAACAAAACCAACAATATGAGTCTCCCGGGCTGTACCTGGTGGGAAAGAAGTCCTTTGCGCCTCCAAAGTTTGACCCCTGGGGATTGTCCGATGCTTCTATTTGTTTGCGAATTTACTGTGTTCAACATCGCTCGCTACGGGGAAAGCAAAATAGCGGGGACACCTATTACAAAAGGATCGCTGATGCGGATCTGCAAATTTCGGAACATTTTACTTTGCCTGTTTTAAAAGACAAAATACACGTCGATGCATTGGGGATTATATCCAAAACCTTTTGCAACTTAACAAATATGTCTTACAGATTACTGAATACATATTGATATCACGTTTGAATATGCCAAAGGCCAAATACCTTTGAATGCACCCCATCACCAAAAGAAGATCAGACATGGCTTCCACTTACAAATGAATTTCACACATTAAAACAACACCCGTGTATAAATATACAGGGATTAAAACTAAAGTAAATAGCCGAGTGCAGAGGAACCAATAATATGAGAGCATGGCATAGCAACGGAGGGGGGGGGGGGGGGGGGGTGACAAATGTGGTGACAATAGAGAAATGTATCAATAGGGCCTTTACTCTGTGCAGTCATGTTTAGAGTGGCAGATGGTTGTCATGGGATATCTTTTGTTCTCTTTCATGAGAACAATTTTACAACCATCGCATCAAGGAATTTGTAATCGATGTAACAACTAACAAGAATAACAAGTCCTTTCAATTCGATGAATAGGCCTACACGTCTTTTTCACTTGACCGTAGTATTGCACATGCGCACAACGTAACTGTGAACTGTGGCCGAGAGCACGATCATGACCCGGCCAGGACCAGCCTAGTTCCACTGATCTCTAGATGTACTTTACGGTTTTGTGAAAGGGCGGCATGTGTACTCTGCTACATTGTGTTGATTTTCTATGTAATTCTGCATGGATGAGTTAGAGCCAATTATGCTAATTACCATGGTAAATGTCGCTGGTCCGTAATCGGGCCCCTGCCCCTGTGTATACAGTATTGGCCTCTACACGCAGCTTGGATGCCAATATACACACATATAATTGCCCTTTGTCTGACTTTGTGCAGCGATTTTTCTTTAACTCTACGTACATGCCGTAGGGAAATGTGGAAGCTCCGCTTTTTAAAACATAACTTTTGCGAGTCGATTTTCAACATTCAGAGGCATCTGCAGGGTAATTTAACGGATGATATTTGCATCCAATATGTATTCTGTAATCTGTAAGACATATTTGTTAAGTTGCAAGAGGTTTTGGGTATAATCCCCAATTCATCGACGTGTATTTCGTCTTTTAAAACAGCCAAGGTAAAATTGTCCGAAGAAGGCCTGATACGGACCACTGATCCTTTTGCAGACTACCTTTGTCCAGGATTCTATTGTCACCAAACGTACGCGTGAATAGAATAAGGGAGTTCGTAGTTAGCCCATGGAGCAACGGACGTAACCGGGTTTTCGGAAGATTGTACCAAAATTGACGCTTTACGCGTACGTTTACGGCACAGCCTGTGACGCACGCATTTAAAGTACAGGAGCTCTATGCAGAATTTCCGCGTGCGTGCGTGAATTCTCCTTGTGTTTCATTACGTTTGAAAGACCTGACCAAAAAAAACTCACCTTAATCCTAAAATATTTAAAATTGAATAAATGTAACCATTCATTTTAATTTTCAAACTTGAAGCAGGCTAAAAAAAAAATCATCTTTGCCCATTTTCAACACTTAAAAGAAAACAGTACACACAAATCTACGTATGGGGCCTTTGCGATTTAATAAAAGCCCTGATACGAACGTTGACATTTTTGTTAAAATCCGAAAATAAATAGAAAAAATAAATTAAAAAAATCAGTCTTATGTATATGAGATGTCTATTTTTATGATTAATTCAGAAAAAACATTTATGACTTTGAGCCAAATTTCCCGTGAAAACACGTTTCAAATGTGACAATAATTGCACGAATGTCTATGGGACAACGGGCAATATCGATGTTTTTGGTACAGTGAATTTTCGTCTCAGAAATTGGCGCATGCGCAGTTTGTAACTACGAACTCCCTTATTGGCACACTCTCAGACATTGGGCGCATACATTGTACGGAACCATCAGATAATGATGGTTCCGTAAGTGAGGGTAATTAATTGTATTGTTTATGAATTACACAACCCTTTGCAAAGTGTTGAGCATCTATTTAATATCACACAACAGTACCAAAACATATAGTTATTTGTTGTTGTTTGCCTGGTGATCCCCTTTAATGAATTGTACACAGGTCTAATTAAAGGGATAGTTGAGTTTTGGTAGAGAGGGCACTAGACTACTTTTTGTTGTTGTGAGGTAATGAAAAACTGAGTGTAAAATTTGAAAGAGCATAATATTTAAATAATAAAATCATCTTTGTTTGATCAAAATCGGTTCAGAGACGGCTGAAATATCCATAAATATAACAATTTGTAATAAAGCTGGGGCCCCAGGTTTATTATAGAATTTTGAACCAGTCCTTAAAAATTTAAAATGCTTCCTCTTTTCAAAAAGTTACAAAATAGATATTTAAATAGTTGTTGGTTATTTCTCTATCTAATCACTATTTCAACAAAACATCACATGCACAATATTTTATTCAAAATGGTTGAAACCGATGAGTGTTTAGAGAGCGCCCTCTTACGTTTTAACAGCTCTTTTTGAATGATAACATGATCTTTACTATGTCATTTGTAATTTTGTGTTCCTTTCTAATTATAACTATTAGATTGTAATGTAATGATGCAGGTTTTGGTTACTAAAATTCAGTTTCACCAAAACTGTACTCTCCTTACCAGAACTCAACTATCCCTTTAATGTGCAGTACTTAATACGTACATGTCTGACATTAAATGTATGCACTATTGCCTGTGTTGGAGGTGCCCAATGATCTTCACTTGATACCTTTGTTTAGTAGTGCAGTGAACTCTCATTACAATATTCTAATTACATATTGTTTGCAATACGAGCTAATTGTTCATCATTAATATTTGCCTTGGCTGACCCAGTCAGGCAACTAAATTGTAAGTACTTAATTACATTTTGAATGGCTTGAGTCTATATTTGATAGCATCCAAATCAATTAAAGAGTGTTTGATGCAATAGATGCCTAACTTGCCCAGCTTGGAAATCAAGCTATTTTTTAAAGCATTTAGGAAAAGAACAAGTTCTAGTCAAAGTCTGTCTTAACTTTATTTGAGTCAGAGTGCCTATTTTAACTCAACTAACACTTGTAAGTTATAATTAATTTAGGAGGCTGTTTCATTTTAATTGCAGCTGTTTTCACAAGATGGTGCAGTTAAGAGTTCAGAAAATTAGAAAAAAAATCAACCATAAAAGAAAAGTGTGATATGAATGTTTCCTTTGTATTATATATTTTCACACATTTGAATGCTTTATTATATTAACGTTGCTATAAATTAACTTCATTGTCTTACCCTCTTCAGGCAAGTAAAAACAAGATTTTAAAATTCTAATGGCCTGAAACCTGAATCCTGTAGCCAAATACAAATGAAAAACAAAACAAAAATTATTTTGTATTTGGTAATTCATTCAGGCAAGTACTAGAATTTAGCATCATGTCCCCCGGCTAGGGGGTCTGTGCTAATTTTCATCATTGTTTACAAATATTTGTAAAAATTCAAGACATTTGACATTTATTCAAAAAAGTTAATTTTGTGTATTTGTTGGCACTTGATAGACCTTTGTTCATGTACTATCACAACATGAGAAATATATAACAGCATTGGAATACACACATATAAACCATGCTTCTAAAAGTCACGGCCATGAAGAAAACAAGAAACACCTGCTAGACGCTCTGGTAGAAAAACTTCATACAATTTGAGTTTTATCACTTCTGTATTAACAGAGAGTGTGAGAGAAGGAGAGAGCTTTCTATACATGTGCTGTGTAGTATTTACCTTTATGTTTGTCCCTCCCTGTGTTGGCAGATTTCCTCCCGCAGCATGCATCGATCAGTCCAGCCAGGGGTGTGTGAGTTGCTAGGCAAGGGGTACACATTCACATTCATATGCAAATTGTTATTGACTCCTTGGTTTGTGTATTGTGACACTGTACTGCGTACAAGTAGTGGGTGAAGTAGTGTATCTAGTGGTGCTTGATAGGTGGGATAATTAGCTTAATTTCTTTCATTCATAAAAGGGGCCTTTTGAATAAAACTATCCTTGAGATAATAATACCAGACAATTGTTTGATCAAGCCACTTTACAAGTGGGCGGGACTTCCCTGGCTGACTGAAATCAATAGCACCCAATTCAGCTCAACAAAAGGGTCAAAGGGCAGTTGAGCGAGGCAAATTCAGTTAGGATTTGAAATAATGCAAATAGGATTTACAACATGCAGGCATATGGAGGGCTGTGTCGGCTGCTTGTGTTATCTAGGTTTATGTGCCTGTTTGTGTTGAATGGCTAGGATAATTCCTGCTAGCTGTTAAACTGCAATATTTTAGCTGAGAATTATCCTGTATTTACTGTGAATATGTCAGAACGACCGAGGAGCAGGAGGAAACCAGGTTCGACTTCTAGAAATAGAGTGAGTTGTGGTTTATTTTGTGCCATATTTTAACTTTAAATGATCTGCAGCAGTGTAAATGTAGTATAGAGTCCACCGATTTCCGAGGCTGAAGCACCCATTCCATTTGTTTTATGATGGGTCTCGAGTCCAAGTTCGCTGAAAATGGCCTCGAGGGTGCACTTGACTACAACACTTGATCTGCAAGTGCAAATCTGTCAATTTGTTAGAATTTTTTTTAATTACTAAATTGTGCACATGAATTAGTTTTGTTTTCATTAACTTCAATATAAAGCCAAGGTAATATAATAGCTCTATGTATGGAACTTTTATTCAGATGATTGGTTTTGCCACTACATGGTATAAGACTGTGATGATTATAAACACCTGTCTGAAATAATTATATACAGTATGCGCTATATAAATGCATTATTATTAGTAGTGGTACATGTAGTACACCCATGCTCCAAATAAGCATTGCTCGCTGGCCTGGGGCCACTAAAAATAAGCTCCAGGCAACCAAATTTCATTAATGCCAAATTTTGCTTGCCTGATTGGGCAAATAACGTAATTTGTTATGTCAGTCTTTCTTTGGGGCCACCAGATTCCAGTTTCGGGCCACTAACATTTGACAAATACTGTTTTTACTTGCCTACTGGCATGACTGCCTACTGGCATGACTGGGGCACAAGAAAGAAAAAAATAGGATTGTATACATGTCTGCACAATACATTTGTGGCTGTGTCCATTTATGAATGGAGCAGATGTGTGTACCGGTACATTGTAATTTGTATTCAATAATCAACTCTCGTTATTTTGTCCTTGATAGCAATTTGCTTGAGTGAATGTGGTTTCAATTGAATGGGCATGAATGGGATATATGATTGGCAGCTGAATCACAGTATTGTTCATGTCATGTGTTTGTCATATTTCATTTTTTTTCTAATAAATATAAATTTAACTTGGAGATTCATTCTACATTCCTCATTTCCTCTAATAAAAAAGTAATTAAATTTGCCCATTTACTTGATTTTTTTTTTTTTAATGGATTTTTTTTGCTGTGTATAATACACTATGATATGTTTATTTCCCTTTTTTGGGAGAGATACATTGTATAGTGTATTGAGCTGCATGAAAACGGTGATTTTTTTTCAGAGATAAATAAAGATGGCAAATTCATTTTTAAAAATAGAACAAAAGTAAACCCCTCTCAGTAAATTTTATTGCAAGTCTCCATTTCAAGTAGCCCTGTAGTAAGTCGGTTATCTTGAAAACCGGTTAACCGACGGCAAAAACCGGTTAACCGGAAAAAAAAAAAAAAAACAATCTTTTTTTTTCTTCTTTTTTTTCTTTATTATTATTAATTTTTATTTTATTTTATTTATTTATTTTTTTTTTTCTCGGATATATCCGATATCTGGAATCAGCAGGGCAGTGCCAAGTTAGTCTACAAACTGCTATCAAGATGAAAGCTTTTGGATATCTCATCACAAATGATTCTTCTAAATTTTGCTCTACCAGTCTAAATCTATTCATTAATCATCTTACCATTTGTTTATTTGTTTTGTTTATTTGTGATACATGTAAAATACCTTTTCTTTAGCAATAGATAAGCAGGGCTCAACGTGCCGTTGTCTGATCGAATCTATAGAATGGGGATAAGAACAAAGAATTTGGTTAATCGAAACCGTGAAAATGAAAACATTTTTGCCGTTGCCGGTCGGTTAACCGTCGTGTAACCGTTTCACTACAGGCTTAATTTCAAGCAGTACAGTATTGTTGGAAAAGAACGACAACAATGTTATACTCTGGGCCTGACACTAGCACTTGCCCTGTTGCGTGGGGCAAGTAAAAATTGATGTCGGGCAAGTACAATTTCATAAATGGTAAAGTTTAACTGAAAAATCTGTTCAACTAGTACATGTAGGGCAATTCCATAATTACGGACGTACATTTCAGACACTTTAATAAGCTATTCCAGTCAGTGTGGGAATTACTCAAGAGGTCTAGTGTGCTATATGTATGACATTCAGTGAGGGTTCAATTACATGTATTGCAAACTTGCATGCAATATTATCAGCATTATGACCTTGAAATAATTGAAAACATCACCGTTACGGACGTACGCAGAGAAAGTGATTTTTCTGACATTTGAATTTAAAATGTAAAACTCTGTGAATTGTGAGATACATTCCATTGAAATGATACATTATCATTTCATTTAGATGTTAAATGATGAGAATCACCCCCCAAAAAAAATTATTTCCACTTCTAATTAAGAATTAATTAGACTGATTCTTTGTTACGGACGTACAGTTACAGACGTACAAAGTTTCCGTTACGGACGTACAAGTGCAAAGTCTATGGGTCACAAATTATTTTTTGGAAAGTATACTAGTTTTATGCATAAAAATTCTTTTTTGACATAATTAATAATTTTCCAACATAAAAAATTGCCAGAGCCAAAATGATTTCTTTGTATTTCCTTGTTTTGTGAATTTCTTATGTATTTCATTGTTTTTTCAAATTATCTATTTTTTTTTTTTTTTCGATGAAATTGATTATTGACCATGGTCCAATCAATTTTAGACTAAAATTAAATAATGGCAATGATTAGAATTGAAAAAAATGAAGGGTTTATTTAAGTGAATCTTATAATTAACTAATTTCCATAGGATTTGTACACAAATCACAAAATTTAGGATTTCTTAGCTGACATTCACTTACAAAAGGTCACATGACTTTGCAACGGTATACCTGTTCGTTGCAAATTTGGTCTCAAAAGTTGCGTAATATTTCAATGAAAAAACTCATGAAGCTGCACAGCAATACCTATGAGCGTTGTAGATCTATCACATGAAATGTCAAAGAGGGGGTGGATTCCGTTACGGACGTACGTTACGGATGTACACATTTGTATATCAAATAATTACTTAATTAGTGATGATTGGAGAACTCTAATGTACTATTTTAGTAGAGGGTCTTGAGCTTGCTTTGCATTAACATTTTCATTTTTATTGAATTGTTCATCTTCATGAAAAATTGAAATAATGTGTTTTTTCGTTACGGACGTACACGACCAAAAGAATGTCAACATTGATTTACAGTAAAAAATAATTAAAAGAGCCAAATTCAATTCCACTTCAGATTTGTCGTTCACTAGGTTATTATCTTAAAATCTATCACTGTTAATGATTTGTCATCACCTTTTATAATGTAAATAAATTTAGTAAATTGAATTATACATCATCATGGTGATAAGAAAGTATCAAATTGTTTCCTCACTTTGAAAGGATTTTGTGGCCTTGACCTTGGGTGAAAATATATTTAACTACTGATTTCTGAAAGTTCATACATTTAACTTGTATCACTTACCGTAAAACTCCGTGTATAAGGCGCACCCGTGTATAAGGCGCACCCCCAACTTTCTAAAAAAAAAAAAAAAAAAAAAAAAAAAAAAAAAAAAATCTTTTTTTTTTTTTAATTTTTTTTTTACAAAACTTCTGCTCATGAATATTCATGTTTTCATTAGATAGCAATGCTCATTAAATATGCAAAATGCTAAATTCATTAATAACTGTTTTTTTAATGAGAAAAATGTATGACCGCTGGTTAGAAAATTGAATATTAAATGAATGCTGCTACTCATGAACATTGAATAATCAATTAGTTGCAGTGTAACTGCTTACAAAACTTGTATTTTGTTTTACTAACCACTATCATTTGTATGTAGGAAAAAGGTATATGTTGATAAATGTTCCCCTCACATCAAGCTCTTGTCATGCCTTATAGACCAGTGTAATACACATTGAACATGACTACAGGGTGACCCCCCCCCCCAACAAAAAAAAAAAAATCTAAAATTTTTTTTTTTTTTTTTTTTTTTTTGCTGTACCTGTGTATAAGACGCACCCCCGACTTTGAAATTTTTTCCGACGGAAAAAAGTGCGCCTTATACACGGAGTTTTACGGTAGTTTAATTTGGTCATTTTGAAAAGTTGGTCTCCTGGTTGACATATTTATGGAATTGCCCTGTAGTAGAGAAAAATAGATTTCCTTTTGGTAAATCCAATCTACAAACAAAATATAAATTTGTCAAGCAGATCGAGCTACCAAGGACAATTGATTATTCTCTTATTTTCCCACATTTTTTTATTTTATGGGGAAGTACATTTGTAAATGTTGAAAAATGCATGATTTCACTTGCCCGAACAGGCATTTAAAAAAAAGTTAGTGTGGAGGCTTGCTATACTTCATTATTATAAGGGAAGATTGAGTGCTTGACTCTCTAAATTTGAGTACAAATTGTTATTTTGTAAAATTGTACATATACATACATGTATGTTCTCCATGGACCTACCATGTGACCATCTCAACTCCCTGGGGAGCATAATAAACCACATGCTGCCAGAGTGCCAATGGTGCAAGGCTACATGTAATTAACAGCCAACCAAGGCACCCAATTCTCGCTATCTTAAATAGGTCCGAAAATCTCGAAATTCGCGAGACGAGGCTTTTTTCCCTTTTGCTGGTCGTGACTCCCACTTCCGGTTCCAGCACGGCACGCGTGCGCATCATTCGCACACGCTCGAAATGGATGCAATCAGCGTAACTCACACAAAATATAATGCATTAATTAAAAGCTATCGACCACACGTCTCAAATGCGTTTGTATGCAGTACATGTATACAGATCCCGGGCCGGTTACGGAAAAAATAAACGCCTCCCGCGAGCCGCACACATGCACACGACGCGTCCACGCAGTAGTCAGGAAGTTGGTATGACTAAAAGCTATCCCACAATTCCATGCGTGTTTTCGGGATTTCGATCGGATTTCGAGATAATCGCTATTTGGGGTAGCGAGAATTATACTCATTTTGAAGGCAGCAATGCAGTCTCCCTCAGGGACATACATGTAAATGGCTGAGCCAGCAGCTGCCTAGAGGTTAACCACTAGATGTTGTCTAGATAGGCCTTTCCATAAACAAGCTCAGAAAAATATGTTTCCAGAAAAAAAAATATATAGTTGGAAAACATATCACCAATCTAAAGCATGCGTTTGGGTCTGTACGACTACCTTTGTCCAGAGCGAACAAATCTTCTGGGATTCTATTGTCTCCAAACGTACGCATGAATAGCATTGGCGCACTCGCAAATGTTTCTCGCATACGGAACCATGATAATAATGGTTCCGTAAGGGGTGGTGATTAATTGCATTTTTTATGAATTACACAACCCTTCGCAAAATGTTGGGTATCTACAGTATTTGATATCACAAAACGGTACCAAAACATATAATTATGTGTTCTTTGCCTGGTGGTCCCCTTTAAGACTAAATTCATACAGGGTGACAGGGGAAACAAATTACAAATACAATGCATGCAAATACCGCTCTAAAATTTGTTTTGCTTTGAACTCTATACCAATTTTGGGGGGCTCTTTCTGGCATTTCAGTTGCTAATACGCCCGGAGTCCCTGTGTATTTTTTTCACTGCAGGGTGACCAATTTAATTTTTATGCCTCCGCCAACGAAGTGGCCGGAGGCATTATGTTTTCGGGTTGTCCGTCCGTCCGTCCGTACGTACGTCCGTCCGTCCGTCCGTCCGTCCGTACGTACGTCCCGTTTTCGTTCTCGCGATATCTCAAGAACCGGTTGACGGATCAATTTCAAACTTGGTATGAGTGTACATATTGGGGTGACAATGATCTGATTAGATTTTGGGGTTCATGAGGTCAAAGGTCAAGGTCACAGGACTCAATATATGTGCAAAAATGCCTTATTCTCGCGATATCTCTAGAACCGGTTGATGGATCAATTTCAAACTTGGTATGAGTGTACATATTGGGGTGACAATGATCTGATTAGATTTTGGGGTTCATGAGGTGAAAGGTCAAGGTCGCAGGACTCAATATATGTGCAAAAAAGCATCCTTCTTACGATATCTCAAGAACCGTTTGACGGATCAATTTCAAACTTGGAATGAGTTACATACACATCGGGTGGCAATGATTGGATTAGGTTTGGGGGGGCCATGAGGTCAAAGGTCAAGGTCACATGACTCAATATATATGCAAAAATGGCTTGTAATGACAAAATCTCAAGACCTGAATGTCAGATTTCAATCTAACTTGGTACCTGAATATTGTTGGGAGCCAATGTAGCCATCAAAGTTTGGGGTCTACATAGATCATGGTCACAGAACTCAAAATATATATATATGAAAAAAACAAAATTTCAGTGCACGTTATTTTGGGCTTGATATTGAAAATTGCGTCATAGCGGAGGCATAATTTTCGACTGCGCGCAGTCGAAGATCCATCTAGTTTCTTTTACTCAGATGAGGCAGAGCGGCTGAGTCAGCAGCTAAGAGGTTGACCAGTTTAATGTAAGATGTTGTCTCGAGCAAAGCAGCAAACCAAAGTTATGAAAGGCTATAATTTGTTCTTATATGGGGTGACTATTTTAATTTTTCTTATATCATATCAACAATTTCTTCAGGTTGACAATCGTGATCAGGAGATATCAAGGCTGAGTCGTCAGCTAGAAGGCGGGCGTCCTCTGGATGTCGTCTCGAGCGATGCAAAGAATCGCAGCAATGAGAGGCTCATATCGCACCTTAACATCCAAGTGAGTAATATTAGTCCTTAGCTTGTAATGAAGTTATGAAATACATATAATTTGTAATCCATAGGCTATATTGGGGATTTTCATAATATTTTGGTAAACATATGTTTAAAGATGGAGAGATTTTGTTATTGCTTGCTCTACATTCTAGTTTACTTTATAGATTCTAAGATCCCATAGTGGGCAATTATTGTTTTAAATAATAATATTCTAGACAGCAAAATATTGTTATTTGAGGCGTCAATTGAAGCATTGATTGTTTTTTCTTTCAATGTACGTATAGATTGAATACTTGCAGCAGGCGAACCGCGAGCTCGAGCGAGAGCTGAATAACTCGCGTTTGTCACGGGAGGCCACCCTGGAAGAGAATGTCGTGCTCAAGGGGCGTAACGACCAGCTGGCGGGGGAGCTGCGCGATGTGGACCGGTTTGCCAAGCGACTGCAGGCCGACAAGAATAGCGTGATCGCTGTGGCAGATAAGGACATGTATGAGGCCAAAGCTGAACTGAGAGGGACTTCACATGAGATTAAGGAGCTGGAAGTGGAGGTGGAGCAACTCAGACAGGTCAGATACAGGGGAAATAAAAAGTTGTTATAATTTTGTAGGGCTATTTTTCAATCCTGCCTCCATTGATTGATATAACCCACTAGAGTTTTAATGGGCCTCTGGAAGTCCAATCAAATGATAAAATGCAGTTCAAATACCAAATATAAAAATACTAAAGACAAAAGAACAATGGCGGGGTGAACAATGCTCCAAATACAAATTATAATTTTAACTTTAGAAGAGTTCATGAGAGCTTCTTTAAGTTTAGCATTTCATGGTCTGAATTGCCAAGATCTTTGAGTTTTGTTTTTCTTTACTGGTCAGTACTTTCTCATTTTATCAGTCGCAGAGTGGCCAGAGGCATTTAGCATTTTATTGTTCATCTGTATTTGATTTGCATTGTGTCAATATCTCAAGAAATATCAATCGTGGTACCTTATATCTAGCAAGATACGTTCATTATGCAGTTGCAGGTATAGATGATCTGATAAAAAAAAAAGAGGTGGATACACTGACGGTCAGCAGTTTTTTATTATGAATGCAAACTTTTGTTCAAAATATCTCAAGACTGGTGAGAGTAGAAGCTAACATACTGAATTTTTTTTTTCAATGATGAACAGGAGAGGAAGAATCTTCTGGATGACATTGATTCCCTGAGGACAGACGGAACTGTCAAGCACCAGGAGGTCAAGCGGCTCCAGAACCTGACCGACAAGATCCAGGAAGACAAGAGGAAACTCAGCGACCGGGTCAACAAGCTCACCTCCAATGGTATAGACAATGCTACTATTAACTTGTTTTCATCGTGGCCCAGTCGGGCAAGTAAAAACATAACTTTTCAAATTGTAGTGGCCCAAAACATAAAAGAGCTGATCTCAAACAAATAAAAAACATAACAAATTCTGTCATATTTGGTTGCCCATTCAGGCAAGTGATATTTGGCATTGATGAAATGTTAATTGCCTGATGCTAAGTTTTAGAGGCCCTGGGCTAGCAGGCCTGTGCTAATGTCAAGCATTGGTATTGTTTTGCAATTTTCTTTGCACATTTTAATTTGAAAAAATTTGTTTGAATTTTACTTACCGGTAATGTAGAAGGTCCCTAAAGATCTGGTTATGAACTACAATTGCTTGATTCTGTCTGTGCTACAGAGCAGGGGCTTGTACTAGAGGTGGAGCGAATGCAGAAAAAGTCGGAGGGGTCAAGTCCAAGAAGAAATTTTCATTCAAAAATGAGTTTGTTTACATTGTAAAAAAGTTTAGAAGATCCCAAAAGAACTTGTAATAAGTATACTGCATTTGTTTGATTCTATCTGTGCTACAGAACGGGAGCTTGTGCTAGAGCTTGAACGAATGCGAAAGAAGGTCGGAGGGGTCAAGTCCAAGAAGGGCGTCTCGTCAAAGATCGACGGCTACATGAAGGCTCTGGAAGAGGAGAGGGATTACTACAAGGGGGAGGTGGAGGTCCTCAATCGCATCCAGCGCAGCAAGGGAGGCTCGCTGGCCACGTCGACACCCGCCAAGACCAGGGAGGGCAGCCCAAAGAGAAGTCGTAGTCCCGGGAAGGGAAGTCGTTCGGCCAGTCCAAGTCGTTCCACAACCAAAGACTCAAAGGTAATTAATTTCACCATGGAAGGGCTGCATTTTTTGTTTTTGTTGAAGCCCTGGAAAAGGAAGCCGTTAAGCTAGTCCCAGTCGATCGACAACCAAAGACTACTGGTCAGGTATTTCTCATGGGTGCTCTGTCACAAAGTGGCTGGCTGCATTGTGGTATTGGGTTGTCGGTCCATCTGTCTTTACCCTGCCCAAAGTGAAGTCAAAGTCCAGCCTCTTCAATTACCATACTTTCCACTAAAACTGTGTGAGAGAAATCCCATGAGCAGTTATTGCCTTCCTGATCAAATATCTTTTCATCTGCTTCTTTCATTGATTCACATTGTCACTTGTTTTTCTCCCTGTTTTTGCTTTGGCACATTATAAGGCAATCATTAGAGTGCTGGAAGTGGAGAGAGACTATATAATCCAACTTGAGGTTTTAGGGTAGCGTATAAGGTGCTTCTTCTGAATTCAACTAGCACACTTGGCTTTACTATCAAGTATTTATTATCCAACTACATTTGTTTTTGCTAGAGCTCAACACATTATAAGGTAACTGGGGGAGGAGAAAAATTTCTACAAGAGAGAGGAGAGAGAGTATTGTGTAGTTAGTCCATAAGTTTCTTTTTCAGAATTTGCCTTTCCATTGCTTATATTTATTAGCCATCTACAATTGCTTTCATTGCTAGAGCTCAACACATTATGAGGCAATCATCAAAGTACTGGAGGAGGAGGAGAGAAATGTATACAAGAGATAGAGAAAGATATAATATAGAATCCAAACTATAGAGGTTTTAGGGTAGGTGCTTCTGTAGAATTTGCCTTTCCATCGCTTATATTCATGATCCATCTACAATTGCTTTTTTTTGCTAGAGTTCAACACATTATGAAGCAATCATTAGAGTACTAGAAGAGGAAAGAAATTTCTACAAGAGAGAGTATGAAACACTCAAGGTGCTGAGGGTGGCACACAAGACCAGTCCTGTCAAGGAAACAAAGTCTTCACTGAAAAAGGTAATAATTCTTCCCCTCCAACACTAAAATTTCTTTTGTTTCACTGCCTTCCCATTCATCACAAGTACCATAGCTTCCAATCTTCACACTTGACTCACAATAACTGTCATGACCAGCCCACCTTTATAGTGCGCTTCTTTGGTTCCTGTTCACTCTAGCCTGCTCCTGTTTAACCCCCTTAACCTTGCTTGTCCTCCCATTTGATCATGGAGGAAGAATACAAAGTTTTATCATTATTATATCAGTTGGCAAATCTACATACCTGCCAAATCCGAATACATAACAATTATTATTTAAAGTTTTACATGTAGTCTTGAGAAGAAAAAACAAAAATGGATGTTGGTTTCATAACTCTTTAAAGAACTAAACGTTTTGATTACTACTGTCCTCATCACCTAATTTCATTATTTTAAACCATTTTTCTTAATTGCAGAGTATGGCAGATGAAACCGAGATTCTTAGTCTGAGGAGGGAGAGAGATGAACTCCAGTCACTCCTCGATAAGTTTGAGAGACACATGTCAGAGGTAAGTAATCTTTTCTACGTACGCTTGTGTAGCATACTGTACTGTACATAGCTCTCCCTTAAAGGGAATTCAGACCAGTATATTTGACGCGTGGATCCATATTGCACACTTTTACGCACGGTACGTAATCCCCATTGGCTCAGTTATAAGTAGCGATCGCAAACTGTCCCACTTCACAAAGGCCCGAATCGCGTTCGGAATATTTGTACTAGTCGAATCATGGTCGAATGGAATTCCATCAGAGATGTTTATGAGCGAAACTATTACGTAACACACTTTACCGCACCGACTTCACAGTGCCGCTTTTTGATCTTATCAGTGATTGCCTCAGGGCTCAGGTGAAAGCTCGAGCAATTTGCTCGGTATATAGATACCAGCTGTGTGCTGCATGCAATTTCATAAGAAGCACCGCTCTTCGATCGATTCAACACATATCGTGAGTTTACCTCAGGAGATTACGGTGGAGTACGAGTTGGAATTTGCTGACTACCCATTCTAACCCACGCATATATGCCTTTAACCCCTTCAGGACTGGTCCCGACAATACTCGGGCAGGGGTCTATGGAGAATACTTTTCTAGAAAATTGTACATTGGTATGCAATATCTACATGTATATTCTATTCAAATAAGGGCATTTAGAGATCTAATACATGTACATGTATATTTCACTTTATTGTAAAGGAGAAAATCTTCTGCTCATTGTAATTTTTATCACAGATTCAAACCAATGTCAAGGTCCTTACAACAGAAAGAGATAAAGTCAACCTTCTATACCAGCAGGTAAGTGAGATTATCGTTATTATTTTCTTCATGTCTCTGCCACAAAAAGGCAAGCTGGCTTGATTAGTATGTTTGTCAATCCATCACATTTCCGTGGGGTATTGTCACAGAGCTGCCAAGTCTCCCCGATTCCACCTGAGTCGCCCTGAAAATTCACAGATCTTTCCATTCCTGACAAACAAATCTCCCTGATTAATGACAGATTTGTTCCCCATTGTGATGCATATATTTTGTAACTCTCTCCCTGGTTGCTGTTTGAAACCTCCATGAATTAGACAGTCATGTCAATGTTGGCTGTTCTGGGTAAGATTGGAGTTTACAGTTTTCTTTGGAAGTGGTTGTTAAATCTCATGCCAACCTCAACAACAACAAAAAAAACACTCTTCATGAATAATCTAGTCATTCTTCTGCTACTTTAAAAATTGTCAGATACAGGTCAGTAATCAGTGTTTGTATGTATTTCCATGAAGATCTTCAGATCAAGTTTTAGCTTATGTATATAACCAAATGTGACCGGCTATTATATAGCAAAACCTGGCATTTGTCGGTAATTAATGTTTTGAAGAAATGGGCATTTTAAGTTCACACAATGTGTGTAAAAGACCTATAATTGTAAAAATTGAAACAGTCAAATCTTCGCCAATTATTAGTTAGAACAAAGCATCAAATGAAAGCTTGTGATGAGGCCTTTCTAATGGTATGAAAATCTACATTTTGATTTTTACCTACAAGTGCCGGGTTTTGCTATAGCCGGTCACAAATATCTGTGCATAACGCAAAATGTATGTGTTATAGATTAACTGCTATCATTTGTTTAAATAGCAATAACAAACGTCTGGCTCAACTTCTTCTTTTGGCAGGCCAATGATGAGTTGCAGAGACTCAGGCAAGAAGTTATGAAAACACCGAATTCATCACGAGCATCGCTTGCTGCTCAGTCCATTCTACGACGGGTGGAGAACGAGAGAGATGATGCCATCGCGGACCTGCGAAGAATGACCACGGAAAGAGACAGTCTGAGGGAAAGATTAAAGGTACAGTAAAACAAATATTCCTCTTGTTTATTTTACATATTATTGAACCAGAAAAAGGTTTTGTTTAAACCGAAAACTCAATGAAAATCCTATAATATGCATATTGTACCTCTTCTGAAAGCTGAGAACATACTGAGCATGAAGAGGTTAATTTTGAAGCCCTAACACCGCCCAGAAAACAATTAAAAGCAAATTTAAACTCTTATTCTGAACCCCGATTTTCGCTGTTTGACGGCGATTTGGTGCAGAGAAATTTGATGACGTCACAGGTTGACTAGGCCCAAACCACCCCGCGTACGGCGGCCGCGGATGGTAGAGCGGTAGTACCATAGTAGCCTTTGCCTCCCCCAACGATCCGGCCCCCCAGTCCAGCTCGCGCGAGTTATGCTGCCCTGCTCAATCGATAGAACGCCGTCCTTGTCAATGTCATTTTTCTTGTTAGATTCGACCTGATATCTGCAAAATCGGAGAATGATGGAAATGTCTGAAGGAAGTGAAGATTTCAGGCATGGTTTTGAGGTGGAAATCGCGAGTTCGCCAGTATCGACAAAGTTGAATTCGATTCGCAAAGTCGGGAAAAGGTGCATGGCGTATGGTAGATCGACAAAACTATCACTTTCATGGCCTCTTTGACTTTGACATTATATTGTATTTTTCTCTGTCGGCATTCTAAGCCGACAGTGAAAAATAACAATAATAATGTCGAAGAGGCCATGAAAGTGATAGATTTGTCGATCTGGCGTATGGCTGCGGCAATTGTATAGCGAATTGCACCATGTCCATGCACTAGTTTGCCGGGAAAAATGCTGGGGAAAGGGCGCATTGAAACCCGCACTCCGGTGTCGGCACGCTACCCTGCTAGCTGGCCGTGCCGCGCTCGTGAATAGTACCCTACGAAACACAAATGTAACGTACCCAAAATCAACTAAATCTTCAAAAAATTGCTCAAATAATGGTCATGATTTCAAAGTAGTTATCTTTTTTTACCTGTTTTGTGTAACTACTTTGAAATCATGACCATTATTTGAGCAATGGTCGAAGATTTAGTTGTTTTTGGGTACGTTACATTAATTTGTTTCGTATGGTACTCTTCACGAGCGCGTCACGGGCAGCGTAGCGTGCCGACACCGGAGTGCGGGTACAATAGTGAACTAGCGCCAAAAGTCTCCCAAATCCCCGTTATCATTGTCGCTGTCTGATGAATCATTCCTGTCCTCTTCTTCATCTTCTTCGGAAAAATCCATTGCGAAACTCAGTTCGAGAGTATTTTCCTCCATTTTCCTCGAAATAAAACTGTCGAGCTCGATCGTACGTTATCAAAAAGCAATATACACAACACATGCAGTACATACAATGCACGCGCGTCGCTTTGCTTGATCAGCTGATCGGCCGGGCCCATTCAACCGGTGACGTCACGATTTTCAGGCCGATCGTTGAGCGAATTTCAGTCAACGAGACGGCTCTCTTTTGCCTCATTTTTAAACTTTTTAAGTCAAATTTCAACATCTATATCGCGGATTAAGTTAATATCCTTAGAAAAAGTAACATTTCCTTCACAAACATACCAAATTTTGCCAATTTGAAAGTCAACGAGGGTTCGGTTTAATGGGTTCATTTTGATATGGACAGATAAAGCAGAGAGATGATGTCATTGTGGACTTGCAAAAATGAAAGAGATAGTCTGAGAGGAAGATGAAAGGTGCAGTTATGGGGGGAAATGAAGCTCTCTTTTTCTTTCCTTATATGAAAACAAAGTCTTTTCTTTACCCATATGTTCCAAGGTTGATAGACAGATTGACTTTCATGTCTACAGAGAACAACAGAGAAGTAGATGGTTGGTGTACGTTACAAAGACATGAGGTTATGCTCACAATGGAAATTTTATCTTACACCAACATTTGTAATAAGGAAAGACCAAAGTATATGGAAGAAAAATTGAATATCGAAAAAGAAAATCAATGATTTTTTTTTTAGAATACCCTTGTCCGTTTACAATGTACTAACAAAAATGGATTGATTAAAATGCAGCATCACCAAAATAAATTTCCTTCCCCAATAATGACCTATCATATTTCCATGTTCTGTTTGTGTCTAATATAGATTTCTACAGACACCCACATCGGTGACAAAGCAAGGCTGGAACAGAGAGTGGAGGACTTGGAGCATTTATTACAAGGGGTAAGTTAACTATAAAAATATGTGGAACAAGAATAATCAGTCCCTATTCAATTCTATACCAGGGCTGGACACTAGCATTAAATAATTTCTTAGAACTCTAGCATTTCTCATATAACTTGTTGTATTCATATTACCAGTAGAAGCAAGGAACAAGTTTGGGTTTTCTGAATAAATATTTTGTTATAAAGATATTTATGATTTTAGTGTTTGTTATTTGAAAGTCTCCCTTGGAGACTTTCAACTGTTTACAAAGTTAGTTCAATGAGTAAGTTTGTTTAAATAACACTTTGCATTTTCGCTCATTACTCTGTCATATGACATTCATTTACCATGGAATTTTCATACATCACTCAGTGGACATATCTGACAGAAAAACACATTTTATCCCCAAAATCCTGACAGAGAATGTGTATTATATCAAAATCTAACCATCTTTAATTGCAAGATCGCTATCTTGAAAGGACTATCCCCCAAAATATCCAGACTGGAGTCTAAGGAGAATACATGTTACGTACCAAAGTCATTCCATCTTCAAGGAATCAATGCATGAAGTCAAACAAATTTGTGTTCCATTATTTACTGATTTAATAACAACTTCTCTTAATATTTCCTCTAACAGGCTGAGCAAGAGAGGAACAGTGCCCAGTCCCGCTTGTCGTCCCTCCAAGCCATGATATCCACCCTCGAGGATCAAGTTCGCACACAGGTACTCAGGATAGAGGAGGCCAAGGAGGATGCCTCTGCAAGCAAGGCTCAGGCTTCCAAAATGAGGTAAGTTTGAGCTCACCCCTACAAAAATCCAAGCATGCCACAAGCCAGCAGCTAGCTTGTGGCTAGGTAGCGGCAAGCTTAATAGGTGATCTCTGCCTGAATTAAGCTTGCGAAATATATCTGCACGCTAAATGACACGCTTAAAATCTGCTGCACCCTCACAATTTTGGCAGAGATCGCCTATTAATCATGCCGCAAGCCAGCTGCATGCTAGTCGCTAACCAGCTGGTAGGTTGCGCTACACTTAAGATTTCTGTAGGTGCAGGGTCTTGCACATTGTGTGGCAAGATGGGTTAGATCGCTCGCTCTACCAATCAGTGGGACCCTGAGTTTGAAACCAGCTCTCTGCGTTTGTCCTTCAGCAAGGCAATTAATCCACTATGGCTGCTCTCTACCCAGGTGTATAAATGGGGACCCGGTAGGAGTGGAAGGTGTATTCAATTGTACTTGTACATGTATACGTTGAGAGTGCGCCTTACAGTTGCCAGAATGCATTGCTCCCAAGGGAAAGTGCATGTCACATTTGGATTGATTGTGAGTGTCTGTCTGATGACCGGGGTAATAAAGATATATATTGTTGTCTGACTTAATGATGCTATTGTGATATAGCAATATTTGTTTGCCTTGTGGCCCAGGCAGGCAAGTAAAGACAAGATTTGTAAATTCTGCTAGCCAGAAACCGGAGTCTGGTGGTCCCAAATAAAGAAAAAAACATTAACAATCTCTTACCCTCAGTTGTCCGTTTGGACCAGTGTAATTCGGCATCGATGAAATTTAGTAGCCCAAGGCTAATTTGTAATGACCACGGGCCAGTGGGCTTATAAATTCTAATTTCAAGCATTGGATTTAGGATCATATTTATTTGTAATGTCATCCTTTTCCTTCACCTCCGTAGACTGATAGCTGACCAGAGTGAGCATTCGGTGGAGGAGTACCACAGGAGGTTGCACATCAAGTCTGGAGACTTGCAGGTGGTAGAGGAGAGAATGGTCAGGCTGGAAGAGAGAATCAGTAAGTGTGGCTTAGTACTGTGTTGACATTTGATAATAACTATTGATAATAATTCTTGATCCAAACATAGAGGAAACTGACCAATACAGAAATGGATTTTTGAGTAATTATAATTTATATATGTTTTTTTGTAAGGTTGTGCTTTCTCGGCTCCTAGTTATGTTTGCCACTTTGACTTTTGCTACTCGGTTGTTTCATGATAGCCTTTGAGTAAAAACACCCAACTACATGGTGACTACATGGTGATTAACCCCGGTCATCAAATATGCGCATCCTTGTATCACAGTTAATCCAGGACTAACATTCAATAGTTGGTTATGCATTCTAAATAACATTTGCAGCAAAAACCAAAGTTTTTCCTTGCGGACAAGCGGTTAGAAATTTCTGCCTTTTTCTCTTCTCTAAGTAACATTAAAGCTTTAGTAAGCTTTTCATGTGTGCTCTGTTCTCCTTTCCTGTTGTTTTTGTTCAGCCGATATGAATGCCAACAATGCCTTACTCCGTGAGGAGGTCAATGAACTACGAGGCACGGTGGCATCCATCGACCGTGAAAAGGACACGCTGCAGATCGCTGTCGACGAGAAGACGGAGAGAGTTATCGACCTGGAACGAGAGTTGACCGAGAGGGGGCGGACCATAGCTGACCTTAGAGCCACAGTCGGAGACCTGGAAGCAAGACTAGAGTAACTATCATTCAATTTTATCAGTTAATTTAAAGAGATCCATTAATGTCATGATTTTGCCAAATGTAGTATTCAAGACTTCAATCATATACAAATATTATAGTAAGATTATTCTGAATGATGTGTGATAGTTTCATAGGATAGCCAAGGGAAAAGGTGATAACTGATGTCAGTTGTTTATCACCTGATGCCATAATCTGTTACCATAATCCAAACAAGGTACTTGATACTTGATGAAAAGGATAATTTGCACCCTAAGATGCCAGCTTGTCTTTACCAAAGACAAACTGACGGATTATACTTTGTTTATTTATAGATATCTTTCTGTTTTGCAGGCAAGCAGTCAATGATCTAGGAAGTAAGGACAGGGAGATTCGCAGTCTGCGACGCCAGCTGGACTCTACCAGGGACGAGCTGACAGATGCTTCAAGAGGTCGTGACGTCACGATCAGGGAGAACAGAAGGCTTCAGGAAGATCTTGGTACAATGACGAGGGAAAATCAGGTCAGTCCACGTTCAGATCATTTTTGTTACGGTTTTTAAAATATATTTCTATAGTAGATTAGATTTAGATCTCTTCTTCAGTTATCAATTTATCTTTCAATTGCCAACGTGTATTAAGATACAGATACCAGTAACTATAAAATATTAAAAAAACTAAGGAACATTAGTTAAATTATCTTGACATTTCAAAATCTTCATCTATTGATTAGCTAGTTGTTGGCTTCGCGTGGTGGCACCGAAGATCAAACTTCAAATGAACCCCATTGTCCCACTACTCCTTTTGTTCATCTTTAGAATAGGACATGTGTTTAAATGAATTAGTGACGGTTGTAACTCACTACGTAGTTACTCCTTGGTAAGATCTGGACAATTGCTTTCTTTACAACTGCTAGATCACCAATTCATTGCTTGTCTGACATTGTTTTGTTTTTCTCTACTGACCCGTCAGGGCAAGTCAAATCATAAATTCTCAAATGTTTCTTGCCTAAACAGAACATTTATTTGCCCACTTACATCGAGATAAGATTCACACATTAGAAATAACATTTTCTTTCCTAGTTGAACAGACATGTCAGTTGCCCAATCGGGCAACCAAACTTAGACCATTTATGAAATTTTACTTGCCCAAAATTATTTTTTTACTTGCCCTAGGCAATCTGGCAAGTGCTAGACTAAGTGTCAAGCCCTGCCTATGGCAATGAACAGCTGTGACCTCACCATTCATTGTTGTACTATGTTTTCTCTACATACTGTAAACCATGAGCTGGAAGGAGCACTGGAGGAGAAGTCCTCACTCAAGACATATTTATGAAATATTTACTTGCCCACAATTAATTTTTACTTGTCCTTAGCAATCCGGCAAGTTCTAGTGTCAAGCCCTGCCTATGGCAATGAATATAGGTGACCTCACCATTCATTGTTGTACTATGCTTTCTCTACATACTGTAAACCATGAGCTGGAAGGAGCACTGGAGGAGAAGTCCTCACTCAAGACATATTTATGAAATATTTACTTGCCCACAATTAATTTTTACTTGTCCTTAGCAATCCGGCAAGTTCTAGTGTCAAGCCCTGCCTATGGCAATGAATATAGGTGACCTCACAATTCATTGTTCTATCATGTTTGCTCTACAGACTGTAAACCATGAGCTGGAAGGAGCACTGGAGGAGAAGTCCTCACTCAAGACATATTTATGAAATATTCACTTGCCCACAATGAATTTTTTACTTGTCCTTAGCAATCCGGCAAGTACTAGTGTCAAGCCCTGCCTATGGCAATGAATATCTGTGACATCACAATTCATTGTTGTATTATGTTTGCTCTACAGACTGTAAACCATGAGCTGGAAGGAGCACTGGAGGAGAAGGCCTCACTCAAGACACAGGTTCAGGATTACATCGCTGAAGTGGCTCGCATAGAGGATATGCTGTCAGGAAAGGTATGTTTGAAACACAAAGGCCCGTATTCTGAAGTCTGGTTTAAAGGGATCTAGTAACATTGTCCAAATTCTCGAAACTTTAGTGGTTCTCTCATTCCTTGTTGTATTTGTATTACCAATAGAAGCATGGAACAGTTTTCCCCCCCCCCTTTCTTAAACAAACATTTATTTGCAATTGGAAGTGTTCAGATTTGTATTTATCTACTGGAAAGTTAAAACTCTGTACAAAGTCAGTGCAATGAGTTAGCGACTATCACTTTGCATTTTTGCTCATTACTAGGCCATATAATATCCATTTGACATGAAATTTTCACACGTTACTCATTGGACATATAAGATCACAATACACATTTTATCAACCATTCATCACTTTTTGCACATGTCAACAAAGTTACTAGATCCCTTTAAATTGGTAATAATTTTTTTTTTTGCATCTAAACCCTTCATATATATTTTGATGTGTGTCTGTGTCTGGGGTGTAGGTATCAATGTGTTAACTCAAATGCAGAAATAATGATTGTTAGTCGACCTCCTATCTATATAGCCCTGGTCATCTTACTTAGGAAGCAGTGTACATGTTAATGAAATAAAGAACACCGTTTCTGCATCCTTTCAGAGGTCATTATAGAACAGTTTGACAGGTTTGTGTGTAATTTACTGTCCATTTTTTCCGTGCCTGTGTAAATTCTGCTTGAATTTGAAAAAGTATAATGTTTCTATGTTGATAGATTTATAAGGGATATATATTATAGTTGCCTCATTGTTGCAAAAATGAATGCACTAAGCACATCATTATAATCTTTTCTTTTTCTTGTTTTACTTTCCATCTTGGTACAGGAAAGGGAAAATTGGGAGCTGCTAGACAACTATCGATATGTTTCAGCTGAGGCTCAGCGATTCAATAATGAATGCTGTAAACTCATCAATATAATTTTTTTTTTAAACTTTCCATCTTGGTACAGGAAAGGGAAACCCGGGAGCTGCTAAACAACTATCGATCGGTGTCGGCCGAGGCTCAACGATGGGAGACCGAGGCAACAGAGAGGACGAGCGAGTCATCAAACATGAGGCTGGAGATGATGGCCAAAGAGACGGAGATGAAGAGACTCAGGGAGAGAGTGGATGAGATGGAGAGGGAGATTCATGAGGTATGTCAGGCGATAGGCATTCCTCCTCCACCATCACCTCCTCATCCTCTTCTATTGCTCCTCCTCATCCTTTTCCAACTCCTTTTCATCCTCCTTTTCATCTTCTCCCACTTCCTGCTCCCACTCCTCCATCTCTTCCCCTCCTCCTCCTCTTCTTCCACCTCCTATTGCTCCTTCTCCTCTCCCTCCTTTACTCCTCTTTTCCCTCCTCCTTTACCTGCTCCTTGTCCCCCACCCCTCCTCCTTCACCTTTCTTTCAACTTGAAGTGTAGATGATCTGGTTATATTTAGCCCTGGGTCATTAGTTTGAAAATCAACAGATGCACAAAAATAAGGTCTATTAAAGATACAGTCATGTATTTTACAGCATGCAGTTGAATTTCTTTGGTTATTTCCAATTCCATATCAATCACAATCTTGACTGTTTGTGTCATACTTTCCCAGCACATGGCTACCCAGCAGACGTACGAGATGCAGGTCTCCAGTCTGACACGCTCCCTCTCCAACATGGAGGGCAGTCTTCGGCAGCTCCAGGATGAGAAGGAGGCCGTGGTGCAAGATCTGGGCTCCGTCAGGGAGCTGTGCGTCAAGCTGGACTCCACCAAGGAATCCGTGTCACGACAGCTGACCTCAAAGAACATCGAATATGAACAGGTTTGTTAATTGTCATGGTCATGGTCATGTAAGTTGTTCCAACTTATTATTTGCTTTAGAATGTACAAACATTTTATACTAAAATGATCTATGACAAATAAAGACAAAACAAATTTTGATTATGAGTCTCTGTTATGAAGTCAAGAGTAATGCAACAATTAATATGTACTTTACAGTTTGAGATATGCAGCGAGGCGCTGAAGAGGGAGATTGAGATGTTGCATAGTCAAATTGGGACAGAGAAAAAAAACAATGGTTAGGAATCTAGAGATGCTCTTACCTTACAATGAGCAGATAAATAATCCAACTAACATCAAATTCTTGAACTATTTTCTTTCCACAGTCCGAGGTATGCAGCGAGGAGCAAAAATGAGAGAGATTGAAATGTTTCAGCTCTTCAGGGACTGGCTAGCTCAAATAACAGATAAGCATTAAAACATTACATTGTGTTTTTTTTTTTCAGTTTGAAGTCTAGAGCGAGGAGCTGAAACAGTAGATTGAGATGTTGCTGTCAGATATGGACAGAGAAAACGATGGTGGGACTTTTAACAGCAACCAGGAGTAAAATAATCTATTCTATTAATGCAGTTAAGCAATCCAAAGTATATATTTTCATTTCTCAGTGTGAAGTACGGAGCGAGGAGCTAAAACGAGAGATTGAGATGTTGCGCAGTCAGATCGGGACAGAGAAAACGACGGTGAGGAATCTAGAGACGCTACTAGCCAGCAACCGGGAGAAAGAGTTTCAGACACAGCTGGACAGCCAGGAACAGAGGTCTGAACTGCAACTCATCAAGGACAGGCTAGCGCTGGCAGACAGCAAAGTGTGAGTGACTAGAATACTAATATTTTATGATCCAGTTTCAAGTCTTTAGTACTCTACCGTGTGCTATAACTGCCCCCCCCCCCCCCCCCATAATTTGACAAAAAACATAATAACCATTTAGAGGAAAATTTGTGAAGAAAAAGAGAAATACATAAGGTGTGCCCCCTCTCCCCCACCCCAAGTCAGTCTGACTACGCTACGCCACTGACTTGAAATCATTGAGCAACATTTGTTTGTTTATTTGTGTCTTTCTTTTTTTCACCAGACAAACCCAGAGCCGTGAAGTCCAAACTTTGCGATCCAGGTCTTCCCAGATGGAGTCCGAGTTAGAGAGAGTCAAGAGGCAGCTTACGAGTGAAAGGTTTGAGAAGTGAGTCATGAATTGTATATATCTTGTAAATGCTGTTTATTTCTTTTCTTCGTTCTTTTTCATTGCTTTTATGCATTAACACGGCCCTGATGAAAACCTGTAATGTGAATGTTTTGAGTTTAACCGTGTGTTATGAATTACCTTCACTTTATCTCAAACAAACACAAAACTGCCTCTCAAAAGCACCAAAACTACCAAAAAATAAGAGGCAGTGGACACGAGATGTTCACTGAACAATCAAGTCTCAAGAAACAAAACTAGTCTTTACATTCAGACTATAGCATAAATACATATTACATATACTAGGTCTTCATTCAGACGACATGTTTTTATATCAATATTTTCCACAGGAGGGCACAACTACGTGATACAATGAAATAAAATCAATCAATCATTATTTACTGCTAATTTGTTGGTTTTACTTTCTCCTTTCATTATCATTAGTCCTGATGATAAGTTGTTTCAAATACTTCTGTAATTATGATTTACTGTGAACATATTCACATAAAATATTTATCAGATCACTTTTTTAAGCAGAATGGGTGTAAGGGGTTTGGGAGCTCAATGGTGCAATATATATTAAGAAAAGGGCAATACCTCTTATTACTGACAGACGAAAAAGGTTGTTCATCGTCGTGAATCTAAATTTGCCATTGCTAGTTATACTGCTCAAAAAATGTTTTTAGTTTTTATCATACACTATTTTGCCTAAAATGTGTTCACAATTTAAACGGAGAAAAAGATGTACCACCTGCGTAACAATTTTTTTAATTTCACGCTCATTTCATTTAACCCTATCAAGCCCAAGCTATTTTGGCGTTCCCAGACCCAAGGGGGGGCTCATAGGGCCCCCCTCTCTAATTTCTTTATTATTCAATCAACCACTTTCATATTTGGCACATGTATCAAGCAGGTCAAGCTCTACAAGTTGCAATCATAAACATTTTTAGAGGTCACCATATGAGGGCGCTATTTACGATAATATGATAAAAAAACATAGAAAATGTCAGAATATAGAAGTTTTGGAGCTGTTTTCGCCAAGTGGACTGTTATCAAGTAGGCAAATTTAACTTTTCAACATAATTGTGTAATATTACATATTGTGGAACATAGATCAGGACATTTATGTGGAATTTGATGGGATTTAGAGGTCCATTAGGTCTGCAAAGTCATTGTGGAGGTGACCTTCACACAACTTATCAAACACATTACAGTACATGATAATTTACATATGCAATTTCTTCAATTTTTACCCTATAAACTTGAACCAAATGGATTTTGTTCATATCAAAATGTTTGTTGACATAAAAAACCCTCATGGGCAGATTTTAATCACAAAAATATCATAAAAATAGATGAAAACTATATATGACTTTAATTCTTATTATATTCATTGTTTTGCGCCATTTTGTCCTTAAAAACAAAGAAAAACAAAAGAAATATCCATGAAAATTTGTTTAGGTCATAGCAACCTGTTACTGATCATATAGATTATATAAATAAACTCATTCATGTCAATGCCTGGACAGTACAATTAATTTACATAACCTATAATAATTTTACACTTATTTTGTGTTATATAATGTGACATAAAATCACTTTTAATATAAGTTTACTAAATACTGTTACTAATTGAAGATGAATATACCATGTCAATAACTTGGGTTTTGTATGTAAAGGTTGTTCAATTCAAATTTAGAAGAAAAAAAAATCAGAAAATTATGAGAAAATTAGTTTTCTTAATAATTCTTATTATTTCTATTGTTTTCCGCCATTTTGTTCTTGAAAAACAAAGAAAAACAAAGAAAAAACAAAAACAAACAAGTGACATCTATTGTCTGATATTGTGACTTTACTTTTGTACAGTTTATAAATTTAAAATAGAAAACACTTCAGAAATTTACACGATTTACTTGTTTACTGCAAGGAAAACAAAATAAGACTTAAATTGACAAACATGCCTTTCAGAAAGTTGTTACCATGGCAACGGGAAAAACCTGACACTTTCAAATTTCATACCACAATGTTCCCTATAAAATTTTAGGAAAAGTCACCGACTTTGGTGAAAATTGGATGAAAAATGTGGGTGTGGCAGCAAAAAATATGGTAGGGGGGGCTCATTCAGCCCCCCCTTAGGCTTGATAGGGTTAAAGTAAGTACCATGATTTCAAACTTAAAACATTTCAAATCTCATCTTTTTTTTGCAGAGAAAGAATGGGGCAAGAAATGCGACGCAGTACCTCACACGCCATGTCTACCTCCAGCAACGTCAGCTTCGACAACCGCACCCTGGGCGCCAGCAGCCACCACCTGCGCTCGACCACCCTATCGACCACCACCTCCTCTGCCTCCTCCCGACGAGCTTCCGGTAGTCCCTCAGGGGGGCGGGGCGGTGGAGTCACAATCCCAGGGGGTGGGGTCATCTCCCCCGAGCGCTCCCTGAGTCGTTCGCCGGAGAGGTCCATCCTGAAGTCACCGACATCGTACCGGTCGAGGTCGCCGGATAGAAGTAGGTTGAGGGTCAAGATTGATGATAGCATACGTACTAATGATGATGAGAGTATAACGAAGGGTTCAAATTACAGTTATCGCTCACGGTATACTAGCCATGAAAGAAATGGGCTAAAAGTAAACACATTTGGGGCATTTTCTCACCATGTTGATGATGTTGATACTAACGACTGGTTGTCTAGTGATAGCTCAACAGGTGGACAGGAAGACGAGTGGGTTGATTTCGCTCCGCTCAGTTCGTCTTCTCGACTGGTGAGTGTTTAATATGTTTAATAACCACGTCACTGGCACGGTTTTGGCAAATAAAGATAAACTGCAAACCACATTGAATTTTTTTTACATAGAGATTATTGGCGTTTATAAACAACAACTGCAGACCTCATGAAAAATCATTGTTCATACAATGTATGGGAATGTTGTGTCATTTCACAAAGTTCATACAAAAAATCATTATCTTGAAGAAAAGGCATTGCTAAAATGTCAGCGCTCAGTGTCTCCAAAGTAATGTAACAGTGTAAATTTGTTCGTCCATTTGCATCATATACTGTATTATTTGGACACACTTTTGAAAAGTACTTTTTGTTTTCATTCTTCCCCTTTCAAAAATCTCCTCTCTACACCCTCATCTATTTTACCCTCTCTCTCTTTCTCACACATTTCTTTCTTGTGTAATACAATCATTATTTATGCTGACACAGCTCGTATTGCAATATCTGAAGAACTGTTTTATAGATTTATTTCAATATCGGGATCGATATCTAGAGGACCTAATTAACTAATTAGATTTTAAGGCCAAGTGGGTAATTTGTATATAGCTGTTCATTTCAGTAATTCAAGAACAGTACATTTACTTGTACAACATAAATCTTGAGGTGCTTATTATGAACTGATAAGAGTTTAGGTATTGTACATTTAGGTCTGTGGAGCTGAAAATATTGTGAGATTTGAATTTGAAAACCAAAGTTATTTTACTTAGCTCTGGCTTCCAGTGCATGAATTTTCAAGAAAATAATTTTATCAGACATGCATATGAAGATAAAAGGTCTTCAAAGGTGCTCCTGTAAAGTGTCAGATATTGCCCAAAATTACATTTGAGACTTCAATCCTATACCAAAATCATTGTAAGATATGTCTGAATGATGTATGAAAGTTTCATTGAAAAAGAACACTGCTTTCCTGGTTAAAAAAGCCAAAATTTGCGTCGGCTTTTACAACGAATTACTGTATAACGTGTATGAGGTTTATGACCGTTCATTAACGCTCTTGAGCTGAATGATTATCAATGATATATATCGTCATACTAAAGGGGCATTTAAAAAAAATCTAACCCTATTTTATTATTCTCTTACCATAAGCCAAACAACACGGTAGAAGAGAAATGTGGAAGCTCCAAGTAATTTTCGTGGAGTTAGACACTTTACTGATTTCACTTTAATGATAATTTAAGCAATTCATACAGATTTCTATTGGTCATTTTAACATTCATTTCATTTGTATTCCTCATTGTTCATTCGTTCACGATACTGCAGTTACAATGAAAAGGGATACAAAAGAGTTCCTTTTAAATTGACAAATATATAAATATGTTCATCAAGTTGAATGAAAAGTATTCAGTTCATGTTTTTCATGGGGCAAGACGCAACAGCAAATCAACAAATCATATCATGCATTCATTTGATATACCATAACAAACAATACGTGAATAGTTTTATATGGTAATCACCCTGGATTGTTATCGTATATTGTTATATTCATCACCAAACTAATTGAAGTGATAAAATATCGGTGTAACAAGATTTTAACCTCTTGCCTATGGGAACATAGTGAGTTACGTACAAAGTCTATGGGAATTTCAGAATCTCATAGAGAATGGGTTAATTGGTACAGGGAATATCCCAGTGTGATTATTAGAGTTTTTACTTTTGAAGTATGAAGTAAAATATATATGGGTTTTTGTTTACAATCAGATAATGTTGCCATGCAAATAGTTATATTGTTGTAATAATAGTAATATTTTTTAATGTATGCAAGTACTTTGATATTATTTACAATGTTTCCACCTTCCCTTTCTCATTATGCACATTACAGGATGACAAGAGAGTTAGCTCATACACGAGACGTACACCTTGAGGTAAAACATTGCACTTTCACACCATAAATACTTCACTGTAGACTCAAATACTTGAAATTTACACTGGCATCCTGGCATGGGGCCACTGGAAATTAACTTTGGGTCACACAATTTAATTAATTGTGTGTGTTTGTTTAATGCTTAATTTTGCTGGCCCACACGGGCAACCAAATATTACAGAATCTTGTAATGTTTTTCTTTGTTTGGAGTCACCAGATTCAAGTTTGGGCTACTATAATGTGAAAATATTGTTTTTACTTGCCCAACTGCGCCACAAGGCAAAAAAGTGTATTTCTAGCATTGCTATAGACATACAATGCGGGGATGGGTAGGGGGCAAGGCCGGGTTGCTGCAGCCCCTTGCAAGAAATGTTAAAACACCAATATGTAGGAAGACATCTCCTGATATTCTGTAAATCCTCACATACTCGTGCAAAATCAACCCATTTGGGGGCAAAACCGACTTCAACACAAGTCAAAGGTGCTCATTAATAACAAGGTTTCACTGTATTTATTCTATTTCTACAACATCAGAGATGATTGTATGTAAAAGGAAAACACTTTAAAGGGCAATGAAACTATGGCTTTCAGAGGGTGAACAGTTTAGAGGGTGAACAGACATTTGATTTGATACATAACTTGGCAATTTTGGCCTCCTGGATCCCATAAAAAATCCTTACGTTAACATACCCACATTTTACTAATTCTTACGGCGGCAAAAGATGATGGGAGCGGCCATGTTCTTGTAATTATCCGACATGCTTTTGCAAACTCTGACATATGTGCTTAGGGCCGAACAAAAAGATTTTCACTGATTTCAAAGCATCTACAAGTATTCAGACAATGGTTTGCATTGGTGCTATTGAAATGCATTAGTGCATATCATTGACCGTAGTCCGCACAAACCTAATAATGGCGGCCATTAGTGTTCGCGTGAATAGTGGTATACCCGATAGAGTTTTCACATATTTCTTCCAAAGCAGAAATCTGAGTCGGAGTAATGTTACATATAATAAACAGGCATATTATGATGTATAAAGTAGGATAAACTCTATTCTTGAGTTGCATTGCCCTTTAATGGTAAACTGCTTTTTAAATTGTATACGCTCTAGATAATTTTTGTGAGAAGGTAAAATACAAAGGAATATAAAGAGCTAGGACCAGCAAAAATTAGCTCGTCATGAAGAGGGTTTTGTTAGATCAGATCTTTTTATAACGAGGTTCCACTGTATTTCCATATTTCCACACAGGTTTGGTGCTGATCTTCAGGAACCCAGGTATCTAATGCTGCAGCACTCAGGGCTCTCCAAGTCAAAGTCTTCATCTTGCCAGTCATTACTCTCTGATGCCAGCAACATATTTTCTTAACATTTAGCTTCTCTTATTTGTATCTGTTTAGAGTATACAATTAATGATGTAGAATTAAATACATATGTGCAGTATTTGAATTTGATGTGAAAATGCAATTGATTTGAATGTAGCAAAATCAAATCTGAGGGAAAGGGACAAAAGATGATATCCAGTACAGTAGAACCTCATTAATAAGTCATTATAACAAAGAGCTTGCACCCAAGAAAAGTACCATTTTATATCAGGTTTCTTGGTATATGAGGGTTTAAAAAAGCAAAAGAAAATAGAGAGCTTGTACCAGTCAAATTACATCGTTGTAAGAGGGCTTTGTTATGTCAGAGCTATTTATTATGAGGAGCCCTTGTACAACTAAAATTGAATTTATGGCAAATCTTACTGGGCAACCCAATATAGCAGAATTAAGATTTTGTTTTGTTTTGGTGGGGGGGGGGGGGGGGGGCTACCCAAATATGATTTCAGTCCACCCTGACTAGACTAGTCTTGATTTTTCTTGCCAAAAAGTTAAAGGTGAATTTCTTATACAAGGGTGGTAACAGTTGGCAATGAGTTGTAGTAGTTGAGTAGATGAACAAATGTAAATATAGAAATTATATAGAAGTTATGATACTTGTTTGATATACATGTGATTAATTGCAAATCAATTGCTAGACAGTAACATAATTAGCCAATAGTAAATTAAAGAACATTACCCTTTTATATGTATACCTTCCCAAGTACGAGTAAAGACAGCCAATACCATATGGTTCATTATCTGATCAGTATTTAAACTTGCTAGTTAATTCAATTTGTTTAGTCTAAATTTGTCTGGTTTATGTATCGATTTACATTCCCTTTGTTAATGATTCATGTGTGTTATTTATTATCTTAGATGGCCAGATTTAGTTAGTAATATTTACAAATGTTGGGACAATCTTATTTAGTATATTTTTTATCTGCAACTATTGTTTAAATTGTGCCAAGGCTAAACTAATGTGATGTTACAGAAAAAGTAATTCTATACATTTACATGTAAAGATTGAGATAATATGCAAATGGACTCTAACATTGGTGAATTACATTATCTTTATTTAATACAGGGTATTTGATATAACTTGGATGAATTAAAATGTCTTTCTATTCACCTTGCTCTTGAAATATTGTTAAATTGATCCATTAGTTTGGCAAATTCAACCAAAATCCCTTCTAGCTTTGACATTTCTCTTTTGACGGATAGGAGTATTGAAATGGGTTTTGATTAGTTATATATCTCCCTATTAATAATAGGAACCCCTTTTCAATTGTAGTCAAAATAGATGGGAAGTACATTGTAGGTGATAAAATGTTACATCAGTTTTTTTTTTCTCTAGGTAAACCGTGTTCTTTTCTAAGAAACTATCACGCATCATTCAGAAGGATGTTACAAAAATGATGGAATAAAAGAAGTCTCAAATACATGTATCACTTTGGGAAAAAAACCTTGTGAAGTTTATGGATCACTTCAAAATCTGCGGGGTATGTTGGTGCGGTGCGCTTAGTATCAAGTTTAATTTCTTATCACGTTTATTGTATTTCTAGCATAAACCAGTTAAAAATGAGCCAAACGGGGCTGTTGTTAAGGAGAATATTTGCGTACTATTGTATTTGTAAGTGATGCTTGCATTGTAACTCTACCACAGTATTACTGTTATTCTCACTGATACATTCCAATTAGTTAGGTGTACCTCTTCACCAACTGAAGACTATTTTATTTTGGTACAGTATAACAAATATTCTCTATCAACTCCAGTCCGTGTATTTACGGGAACCAGGGTGGTGTTGCATAAAAAGTTGCGTTTAAACGCAAGTCCAAAAAATAAACATAACTTTGCATTTAGATGCAAATCAATTGCATTCAATTCTCATTTGATATGAGCTAATAATGCAAAAGTTGCATTTGATTCTCTTTATGCAGTGGACCGTTGTTTCATAGCAAATTTGCAATGGAACGCGGCTCAAGGTTTTATGCAACACCCCCAAGTTCTGAGCAGGTACATAATTTACTATTGCTTGGATTATTTATGCAATAGAGAACATTTTCATTTCAATATTAGATGCTCCTTTTTCCGTTATGAATCATATTTTAAGTCAAATCTAATCCAGACTCATCATTCTGTCCACCTACTCATCTGGGCTTGTTTTCCTCAAAGGGTCTCTTGGCTATGTACGTTGTAGGGCCACTGATTTTCCGTTTCAAAAAAAGGCCTTTTCCGTTTCAGAAAATCTGGAATTCCGTTTTTACCTGCCTGAAAAACGGAAATTCCGTTTTGCCATAGACTTTGTACATGTGAAAAACTGCAAATTCCGTTTACATAGAACTCCATACAAAATTCAATGAGTAGGGTAAAATCATGATTTTCACCCACAAATCATCAAAATTTTGGGGGAATGTGTCATGCCTGATATCAGGAAGGACTTACCACAGGCCAGAGGCAGAGAGTAAATATCTTTAACATTTATTCATTAATGATTAAGGCTGAGTTGGTTCAGTCCGTCACACTGGTTCCCAACCGTCACCATCGGGTCCCGGTTTCGTTTTTTTCGGAACGGGCTCCGAAAAAGAAAAGAAAAAAAAAAAAAAAAAAAAAAAATTATTATTATTATTATTATTATTTTTTTTTTCTTTCCGTTTTCCGTTTCAAATGGTCAATTCCGCGATTTTCCGCGATTTTCCGCGATCGCGGAAAATCCGTGCCTCTAACGTTGTCTGGCTCAGAGCTAGCTAGGGTGCAATTATCTCTGTTTTTTCGCAGAGCGTTGATGGCCCTTTGGAAACCCGGAGATATTGCACCCTAGCTCCGCGCCAGACAACGTTCATAGCTAAGAGTCTTAAGACCCTTTCATGAAACGAGCCCCTGGCTTAACCAGCCACACTGAACATTTTGTACAATTATGCTAGTACAGTGGAACCTCATTATAACAAACTCTGTTATAACAGGGAACCTAATACAGTGAGGTAATTTGACGAGTTAAAATCAATTGGCCACGGTGCTCGTTATAATGAGGTTTCACTGTACTATGAGCCAGGCTTCACATTTTGTACTTTCATGGTATTATAGCAGTAAACATTGTACCAATATTGAATTCTTATGCAAGCTGGCATTGTTACTGCCCGGAGTAAGAACATTGTACAACAATTGTACCAAGTGTCTTTCTTTGAAAAAAGAAATGTTTCTCCATTTTCTTGTACATACATACACATGTACATTGCAACTGCAATTGTATTAATTTTCTACTACTGAATTTGATAAATATTGTCAAATGTATTTCTTGTTTGTGTGTAAATATAACATATTTATAACATTTTTAAATGCTTCATGCCATTTGTATATAAAGAACAGTTAAATAAATTGCTGTGAATTGTTTCAGAAAGTATGCGTGCAGATCAATTTATTTTATTGTATAGTAAACATATCCACATACCGTAAAACTCCGTGTATAAGGCGCACTTTTTTTTTCTTTCTTTTTTTGGGATACCCTGTAGTCATGTTCAATGCATATTACACTGGTCCAGGTCATGACAAGAGCTTACTGTCTGTTGTAGCATTCAGCAACATATACCTATTTCTCACACAAAAAAATATTGGTTACAGATTTTAAAATTGCAAGTTTATTGTGCAAAGACTGCTGCTAATGAATATTCATACATTCATGAGCAGCAGTACTCATATTATATATGCAATTATCTAACCAGTGGTTAAAAATTTTGCTCATCATTGAAAATATTTGTTAGTTTATTAAGAAAATTGCATTATATTTAATGAGTATAAGTGCTAATGAATATTCATGAATATGAATATGAATATTTATGAGCACCAGTGTTAATGCTCAATGTGTGCAATTTTTGTACTAACCACTATTTTGTATGTGAAAAAATGTATATGATGATGAAAGCTACAATTGACATTAAGCCCTTGATATGTCCTAGACCAGCGATGTAAGTATTCCAACAGCACTACTGGGTGTCTAAACAAAAAATATTATTTATTTATTTATTTTTTAGAAAGTTGGGGGTGCGCCTTATACACGGGTGCGCCTTATACACAGAGTTTTACGGTACTTTCAAAATCTGTAGGTGCATTTCTATTGAACCAGAAAATGGAAGAGATAAGTTTAGAATCATTTCAACAAGTTATGATCATTTACAGTGAGCTCCGTTATAACAAGGTACCCGATTATAGCGACGAATTTCACAGGTCCAGGTTCAATGTATTTTATTGTTTTTAAGCCCTGATACAACAGGATATAATAAAAGTAAATCCAATGAACCCAAGGTGCCTGTTATAATGGAGTTTCACTGTAATGCACCATCTACTGTCCAGTTACAAAATACATACACACAATGCGTAAAACCATGATATTCTCAAATAGGAATCTGAAAGTATATTTAAAAACATTAATAACCTTTATTTTGCAGTGAATTCATTGCTGTAATTACCACACAATTTTCAAAGATACATTTGAATAATGGGAATAAAAGGTTACATGAATTGCAACCATTACTGATCTTTGCTCTATAGATATTGAGTATATTGTACGACAATATTTCTTCATCATGACCATCAAAACAATTTTTTAATATAAATATTTTAGGAAGGGCAGGATTGGGAAATTACATTACAGACACAAAGGTATTAGAGACAGAACAAAAATAGTGATAAAGGAATGTCCATGAACAGTTCATTCTTGGATCTGGATTTTAAAATGTGTACATTTTGATAACATTTTCCATTTACATGTGTACAGTGGAACCACGCTATATGTAACAAAGTTCAAGGACCATGAACATTACCTTGTTACAGTAAATCAGACTGCATCTTGTTATCGGGGTAAGACAAATTATATAAAGAGCTAGGACTTGTAAAATTACCTCTTTATGGGAAGATTTTGCTATATCAGAGCCCTTTACAGCGAGGTTCCACTGTACTAAAACAAAACTGTCCAAATGATAATCAACCCTGAGAATTATTACCAATAACAACTGTACCAGCCCACTGAAGATGATATTATTTAAGCAGCAGATGCATTCTCTAGACTCTAGCCAGAGCACTCATACAGACATTACAATAATGCACTATGCGCTCTGCATTGCATTGACAATGCACAAGCACCGGTAGTCCGAGAACCGCACTGTTTGCCCCAATGATATTGTGTGTCTGGCATGTAAATGGTCTTACCAGTATGAACATTTGCAATGTAGATGTGAGCCAGAGTGGTTCCAGGGCCACTCCTGAACGGTTTTAGGAATTATGCATTCCCCAAGAAATGAACAAAAGATTAGAAATAATAATACCTAGATACATTTAAAGAGCACTGAAGTTCTGAACAAATGCATGTGATGCTATTTAGTAATTCTAACGGTCAAATTAATTCCTTCATTTAAAAAAAGGTTTATTGCTATAAACAAATTTAAACTGTAGCAAAGTTATAAATATATCTGGCCCCAAAGACTTGGTATTAAGAATGAGAGAGTTCCCTGCACATCCCAATATTAGGGAAGCATAATTTGAAGGGGATGTTCCTTAATCTTCACAGCTAGCTGACCGCATTAGTAAGGTTCTCGCAATGATGTCATCACTGGATGATGCTGATGCCGATGATGGATGAAGACGATGTTCACAATGCGATGAGACATCTTTGCTAGCACAAGCAGTCAATCGTTCACCAAGGTAGAAGGTCCAGGTAGAATTTTCTTGCTTCTGTCACACACACATCTGTACAGGAAAAGTTTACATGAAAGAAAATATATTGCAAGTTTATAAATGATATGATATACAATTTTGGCAAAATTTGTGTCATTCTCTTACTAAGTTACTTGACTCACTCCCTCCATTCACTTACGTTGATTTTTTGTCAATGAATAGGGACCTAATCCCACTCCCAAATTGCCCACAGGCTTGGTACACAGACTGCGCTCAGAAAAAGAGTCACATTACACATGGTCATGCAGGTATGCAGAGGCGTAGATCGACAAATCTATCGCTTTCATGGCCTTTTTGACATTATTATTGTTATTTTCACTGTCGGCATTCTAGCGATAGACGCGACCGATACACGGTGCCTTAAGAGGCAAGAACACCGTAGCTCTACAGTAAAAGTTACTTACGGGAAATCATTTTTGTTTGCACATAAAACACCACATTCTCACACTTTGAGCGACATTTGTAGCCCTATCAATACATTTAGGGCTGCGATAATAATTAAACTCACCGATCTCGTGTGTCGCTATACACGTCATTCTATAATTACGGCGATTTGTCACATTTTCCACGATTTTCCATGACTCTTCATCGGTCTTTCGCGGTACTTTTTGTTCAAACTGCAAAAAAAAAAATATAATGTGCATCCGTATGCGCGAACACTTTTTCAGAAACTTAGGCAGCTAGGTACGGTACAGCGCGCGCGCCGCAAAGCTGCTACAGTATACAGAACTTGGGCGCCCAAGTTCTGTACAGCAGCTTTGCGGCGCGCGCGCTGTACCGTACCTAGCTGCCTAAGTTTCTGAAAAAGTGTTCGCGCATACGGATGCACATTATATTTTTTTTTTTGCAGTTTGAACAAAAAGTACCGCGAAAGACCGATGAAGAGTCATGGAAAATCGTGGAAAATGTGACAAATCGCCGTAATTATAGAATGACGTGTATAGCGACACACGAGATCGGTGAGTTTAATTATTATCGCAGCCCTAAATGTATTGATAGGGCTACAAATGTCGCTCAAAGTGTGAGAATGTGGTGTTTTATGTGCAAACAAAAATGATTTCCCGTAAGTAACTTTTACTGTAGAGCTACGGTGTTCTTGCCTCTTAAGGCACCGTGTATCGGTCGCGTCTATCGCTAGAATGCCGACAGTGAAAATAACAATAATAATGTCAAAAAGGCCATGAAAGCGATAGATTTGTCGATCTAGCAGAGGCGAGGACCTAAACCACAATTGGGTCGTATTTAAACAGTCAATTTTCCTTATGTGGTTTACACTCGAGTCCAGCAAATTAGGTTCCAGGCAGGGCCAGGCAATGTCATTGACAAAATTAATGTAACTTGTAAGTAAATGAAAGTGTGTGGTCCACAGCCACAGGCACATGGTCAACAACTTTTTTTACAAAAATGAGAATACAAATTATACAACTAATTAGAGAATGCCATTATGTGAATGAATAATTAAGGCATAACACTAAACATGTTGACGCGTACCTTACAAATGTGTAATGAATTCTTTCCCGTTTTCAATACAATTACATTTATACTAGCACATTGGCCAACACATTTACCAGTATGTAGGACTACACTAACGTCTAAGACTACGCATGGGACTGAACTGAAATCTACAGAATTACAGGACACATTTCTCACCTAAAAAGCTCCATCTAGTGACCACCACGCTGACTCATCGTTTGAAATCGCTGGGCAATAGTCATGGTAGTGTCTATAAACCTGTCGACGCAATTCACAAGGCAAGCTTCAGTTTTGCTGTCCAATTTTGATCCAGGTTTGTCTACACATTTATCCCAGCAAGCGTCGGTGAAGTTGTGAACCTGCTGTTGAAATTTCGCTTTCTGGGTTTCCATCGCTATGAATTGCTTCAATTCTGCATCGACTCCCTCTCCTCCTGCAGGCATAGCCATACTGCTGTTGTCACTGAAATTCATGTTGTCAGTTGAAAAGTCTTGATAAGTATTGGGAATCGTAGCTGATTAATTTTAAAGTTGCTGTTACTGTTAATAATCATGTAAGACTCGACTAGCCTAGCCTGCGCATGCATATCAGGCCGATTTCGTAATCATATCATCACCGGCCGAAGGTCGAGATCGATCATACTTCTGGATCGACTCGCAGCTCGATCGATCGACGTGCGCATTATATCGCCACACGCGCAACTTCTATAGTGCGACCAAAGACTATAGAACTTGTATTTCATTTTTATTTTATTTATAAATTATTATTTATTTATTTATTTATTCTTATTAATTCATTTTTATTTTGTATTCATTTATTTATTTTGTTTTATTCTATTTATTTATTTATTTATTTGTTTATTTTTGTATTTATTTAATTGTTTATTTATATATTTTTTATTAAAAAAAACTATTTTTTTAGTGGGGGGGGGGGGGGGGGGGGGCCTTTTTTGCCACCGTTTTTGTTTGTTTTGCTGAAGTCGTATACTGTACTGTTCAAAATGTACATTAGCAGTCATCAAAAGGCTACCAGGGCTGTGACACTGGACTCTGGAGGCCCTACATGGTCCCTTTTATAGTCGGTGTATTGCTTTACACCCATTCAAGGGATATGTATCCTCGGCAAGTCGCTCGATTTGCGCTCTATAGTATTAGACTTGAAATATTCACCTTTACATGGTGAGATTTAATTGCTTATGTCCAAAATCCAAAAGCTTCCGGGGGCAACGCCCCTCCACCCCTTACATAGGCTTTATTAATGTCAGGCCCCAGCTCCCGACATACTACTTCACTTTACCTACTCGGCCAAATCTCTCGATATGCGTATTGCTCTATGGCATTTGTGTGTATTGTAACTCGCAAAAATGCGAGCTTGGCACTCAAGGAGTTAATAAACATTTAAGCAAATCTACATACATGTATGTCACTGTCTTGCAGGGAAAAATATATTACAAACAAAGTACAATTAAAGCCAAACGACAGTATTGGGTAACGCCCCACACACACACACACAAAAAGAAAAATATGAAAACTTTATCTGTCAATGTTGAAATTTGAAAATTGGCTATTTGATCATAAAAAGGTTCGAAATAAAGCGATCAGTGCACAGATAAGTTCAACCGCATGGCGCTGCGTGTGAAAGCTATGCGAGACCAGATTTATTCGATGATTTTGTTTTTTTATAAAAAAAATGCTTACACTATTTAACAAAATTTCAAAAGAGGTTTTTAGATAGTTGTTGATGATCTCTCTATTTAATCATTATTTCAACAAAACATCACATGCATAATTTTGAAAAATGGTTTTAACCAATGCGTTTTTAGAGAGCGCCCTCTTGTGTTTTAATGGCTCTTTATTCCTCTTTTTGAATGATAACAGGCTTTTTACTTAGTCGTTTGTAATTGTCTATACCTTTCGAGCATGATGGAGTTATGGTTATTAGTTTGTAATGTAATTGTGCAGGTTTTGGTTACTAAAGCTCAGCCTTACCAAAACTGTACTACCCCTTAAAATGACATTTTCTTACATAGAGGTACGAACAGTAAGACTACTTTCCTTGCACTAACGTGTTTTACTTACTTTTATATAATTACACAGTCAATATGTAAATTAATCAAAACTCCTACGCGTAATAATGTATTCGATACTACAAAAAAAAAACATTTCATTTCATTTCATTTTACCAAAGACTTCATTGTTCAATGTTCAATGTTCAATGTTTTATGTTTTATGTTTTATGATGTTAATTCTACAGTCTTTGGTTTTATGGAGTCGCGCGTCGCGCGTATCGAGTATTGTTGCGTCATCATTGAACGCGCATTAAATTATTACGTCACAAAAGATCTAAGCAACATATTATTTTGTGGATATCTAACTCTATGATATAATTGTAATCAAACTTTCAACAGCCTAATCTTTTACTGTTAATACAACTGTTTTGCGGGTCGGAGTGTGTTTTTACTAAATCGTTACTCAAAACATTCTTCTGCGCTCCAGTCCCAATACTTCGATTTTACTTCTGGAATATACTGTGGCGGAAAGCTGACTCAAAGTGTACAAGCATCATACAGATAATAAAAAGGCAAAAATCTGTACAAATCCTAAAACATTGACACACAAGAAATCTGATGCATAAGCCGAAAAACAAAGCACACACATTGAACATGAATTACAAACAAACACACTATAAAGAAAATATTCAAGTTCAAGTTTATATTCACGTTCATAAACTCTTTTCACATATAGGCCTATAAATACAAACAAACATGTCGGACGATATGCTATTCGACGACGAGGGCGAATTCGAAGACCTCAATGCGTCCGATTACCGGATGATCATGAACCCCGAGCTGAGGAAACGGCGGATGGGTGCGACTCAAGAGGATCTTTCGGAGATTAGCGACAGACTCGCAAAATTGCAACATATTGTTTCGCCCGATAGCCCTCCCGGCGAAGAAGAGCGTACAACTAGTATTTTACTGGTAATGCTTCATGCTTAAATGTTTTACCTATTTGCCTATACGATGCATTTTGTTATTTTTTTCTTCAAATAACTTACGTTATTCATATATTTATTGTCAATCAACTAATTCATTCCGAAATGATTTGTTTTGATTAATTTTGTGATTTTTTTTTAATTTGTCTATATTTTCCATTATATATCTTTGCATTTATACAGCTATGACGGCTAGATCTAGTTCATACAAGTCATTGGTGAATAAACATTACCTTTAGGATCGTAATACGAGAGCATAGTAACATTTTAGGTTTTAATAACGCCCAAGACGAATAAATCTGCTAAAATGAGCTTAAGTACTGCATGCACCGTTCGCCGCTCGCCTGGCCGGGCTATTTTATTTTTTATTTTTTATAGATAGAAAGTAATATAATTATAATCGTGAACGAGAGTCATATGGACCCTAGCCTTGCATCCTAGCAGGATCTCCATCAGCGCAGACTGCAGATAACTATCTCTGTTTGACGGTTTCCCACGTACAGGATGGCAAGACACCGACATAGCAGATCCGGGTACTTGCTAACATGAGATACTCAGCAAACAATATCAGTCAGTTTTCACGAAGGATGATGCATCAAATGTTCCTTCCCTGGGCATCAGCCCCTATCCAGCTGTAGATGATCTTTTTGTTTCGTCTGAAGGTGTACTCAAACTTTTGAAGGGACTAAATGTCAATAAAGCACCAGGCCCTGATGGAATTTATCCACAAGTATTAAAGATGTGTGCAGAAGAAATAGCCCCGATCCTTCAAATAATCTACAATCAGAGTATTTCATCAGGTAAACTTCCAAAGGACTGGAGGAAAGCAAATATCTCTCCTATCTTCAAAAAGGGCAGCAGGGCAGATGCAGCCAACTACAGACCTGTGTCACTGACATCAATATCTTGCAAACTACTAGAGCACATCATCTACCATCACATTGTGAATCACCTTGAAAATTTTGATATCCTTTGTGACCACCAACACGGGTTTAGACACCGCCGCTCTTGTGAAACCCAACTTTTGTCTACGATACATCACATCTTTGACGGAGTAGACAAAACAAAGCAGGTAGATGCCATAATACTGGACTTTGAGAAAGCCTTCGATGTAGTGTCTCACAAACGATTGCTACACAAGCTGAAACACTATGGAATTAGGAACTCCCTTCTCCCCTGGATCTCTGAATTCTTAACCAACCGTGAACAATCGGTCGTCATTCAAGGCAGATCATCCAAGCCTGTTCATGTAGACTCCGGAGTCCCGCAGGGAACAGTGTTGGGACCCTTGCTCTTTCTTTGCTACATCAACGATCTCCCAGACAACATAACATCAAAAGTCTGTCTCTTCGCGGACGATTGTCTCATCTACAGCCCAGTGAAAGACCAGAAAGACTGTCGTAACCTACAAGCAGACCTCAATAAACTTGCAAAATGGGGGGGAAAATGGCAGATGAGATTCAAACCCACAAAGTGC